>JAXQGP010000146.1:0-39404 GCA_037040125.1 Kazachstania sp. M6911
TTTCCATTGTTTCTAGCTTATCCTGTAGATCCAACCTGTCAGATACCAATTCTTGTTTATCGTTTTCAATATCACTGATTCTTCTTTTCAATTTCTTGACTTCAGAAATCGATTCTTCATACCCTACAGTATCTCCTACTAACTTATCATTCAAATTTCTGTTCTCCTCCAAAAGTTCTAATTCATGAGCCTTCAGTTGAATGACTTCAACATTCATCTTTTGTAATTGTTCATTCAAAGTTTGGAATTTATCTAATCGTGAAGTTTGTTCAATTTCGTATGATTTCCGTGTCTGTTCTAACTCTTTAATTCTGCTTGTCAGAGAACTATTTTCCGATTTAATAGCAGTAGATATTCCTTCTTGGGCGGCTAATTTATTTTCAAAATTACTTCTTTCAGTAATTAGAACTTCATTCAATTTTTTACACTCAACTTTGAACTTATCTGATTCTTCAGTTACATTATCCAATTTCTTGTTTAGTACAATATCAATCTCCCTCGCGTTTGCCAATTCAATTGATTGTGTTTCTAGCTGGGCTCTTAATTCTTCTAATTCTGCATTTCTTGTACCTAAATTTGTAAGATTTTCAATCTTTTGTTGCTCCAATGACGCAATTTGCCTTTCTAATTCTCTGATATTATTCTCGAATACATGAACTTTTGTTAGTTCCGATTGATAAGTCTGTAATTTTTGTTGGATACTTTCTAATTCTGATTTCATATCTTTTAATAAAATGTCACACTTATTGTCAAATTTTTGTGACATCACTTTTAAAGTTTCGTCATTTTTAATTTCGGTGCTAACTAATTGGTCAATTGTTTTCGTTTGGAATACATCAAGACCATTCTGGAAGTTACTAAAATTCACAAGTAATGACTTATCGAGGTTGTTCAAGAGAGAGGACAATTTCAGTACTTCTTCTTGAAATAGTGGTTTCAAATCATTTTCAAATCTATAATATTACAATTTTATTTATTTTGTTAGTAAATAGCAATTTAAAAAAAGGAAAGTTTAAAAGGTGTTCTTGCAAAAAATCATACTTTGTGTTAATAATTTCTGTTGTTGTATTTGAGGAATTTGTGATCAGTTCCTGTTGTTTACTTAAGAAACTATTACTATTACTCTCTATTTTTTCGTAAAGGGTTTCTGTAGTGTCGGAATATAATTTTCCATTTTGTGTGATGAGATCCTTAAATTTTGATTCAATTGATTCAAGTGTGACATTTCTAGATGACACAATTTCTTCTAACAAAGATGAGTTTTTCATTTTCTCTTCGGTAAGTTGACCTGAACAATCATCCAGTTCTTGTCTTATATATTGTAAATCTTTGTTCTTTTTCACTAATTCTGATTCAAGAGAATTTTTTATTTTTTGTAAATCTATCATCTGATCTTTTAGTCGATTAACGTCATCTTTATATTTAGTTATCTTTTTCTGTAACTCTTCTTGGAATTTTTTTAATTCCGTAATATTATTACTGTCAGAGCTTATTTTCTTGAATAAGTCAGAATTTTTCTCATGTAAATTGTTTAGAAATAATCTATATTTGTTGATTTTATCCTGAATATTTTTGGTATCTTCTTCAAAATCTTTCACTTTTGTAGTTAATTTTTTATTTTCAGTTTTACTCTTCTGTAGTTCTAATTTTAAAGTACTACATATCTTTTGAGTATTGGTAAAGGCTTCTAATAAGACGTCGTTTGATGATGTGTCTGAACTCGATGGTTTTGCGATCTCCATTGGGTTTATATCGTTTGAAATGTTTTGTTCTTGGACTTTTCTATTCTTTATAACTTCATTATTTCCTTTTTTGTCATCTAATACATTATCAATACTTCTGATTTCAGTAATTTCAAAATCCTCATCGTCTTCATTAACAATTTTGTTATCATTAGTTAAATTTTTAATAGTTCTTGGTGTACTTGTGGAAAGTTTCTTAATATTTTCAGAATTATTATAACTATTAATTTCAGTTTCATTTGTTTGTAAAGAATCGTCACCATCTGAGAACACATAATTCATCATTGAAGAAGAATCATTGCCGTCATTTTTACTAACTGTGTCATTTGATTCATTATTATTTTCTTTTGGTCGTAATTTATTAAAGATATTTGATCTTGGTTTAAAACCTAACGTAGAATCCCTAAAGAAGTTTGGCATTTTGATCTGACCTCTTTTTATCTAATTCAAAAATTTAGCCGCCCAGACTCTCCTTTCAATATTACTCTTCTTCTAACCTAGAATTCTTTAATATTTGAATGACTCTAAAATACTGATAATTCTGTGATATATTCGCTTCGATAATTTCTTGAAATGACTTTTAGCAGATGTATATTTATATAAGTTTAAATATTCTTTACTGGTTGGTATACTTCTTCTTTCCCCCCCAACTATTTGTTTCCACCTTTTCCCGCCCATCAAGAAAATTACTGGTTCTTCATAAAAAAAATAGCCGCCGTTGCCAAGTGGTGATATGTACATATGTTACAGAAAGCGGATATTTACAAATATGTTTCAAACAAGAAGAGATACTCATATCTCAGTATAATATAATTGAGCGAAGCTTGAGCAATAAGCAATTATAAATTGGTATTCTACTGTCAGATTATGATGTGTAAGACAGAAGGAACTCAATATATTACTAATCTACGGTTATATATCTATGTTCCCTGCAATCTCCTTCTGCCTTCCGAGAAAGTACGGATTAATATTATTCCCAATATATCGAGTTACAAGCACTGATAACGACTGTATCTTTCAAAACAACCCCTGAAACATTCTTGTTATTAATAAATGTGATCAATCACTTATGCCCATGATATATGCATCTGTTGCTGCTGCACACACCAAAATATTTGATGATCCGATTTCTGGGTAGCAGAAAGAGCCGAGCCGAGAGTCACAGCACAATAGACCCCGGACAGAAAAAGTAAAAAACAAAGAAAAACAGTGGCAGTAACACATAATGCAATAGAAAAAGGTGAATTTTTCATATATTAAATAAGCTAACAACTGTTCAAAAAGTACAGCAACAACAACTGATCATTGTTTCAAATATAAGAAGATATCATTTACCACTTATATAATATCAATAGCAACCACTACGATATTCATACTTTCCGGATATCCTTGTGTTCTTCCATCTGTTTTTGTTTTGTTATATCTTAGAAGACACGTTTATTAAATTATTTACCAAATCACTACAAATATGGCTATTGATAGATTTTCATTAGGTGGTAGTCAAAGAAGTTTTGCTTATAGAGTCCCCAAATGGAGAATTCCAGATTTAATATTATTAATTCTAATAATGATATTAAGTTATCCAGTATATTATCAAGAACCATTTCAAAGACAATTTTATTTAAATGATTTAACTATATCACATCCTTATGCAGTACATCAAAGAGTCGATGATAGTATGTTATTTTTTTATAGTTTCATGGTTCCATTAGTTAGTATATTGACTGTATGGGCATTATTAGCAGATAAAAGACATAGATGGTATCTATTATATATTTCATTATTAGGTTTGTTATTATCTTGGTTTACAACATGTTTGTTTACTAATTATATTAAGAATTGGATAGGTAGATTACGTCCAGATTTCTTAGATCGTTGTCAACCAAAACCAAATTTACCATTAGATACTTTATTAACTGCATCTGAGGCATGTACAGCAGAAAATAAAAATATTTTATTGGATGGGTTTAGAACTACTCCATCTGGTCATTCAAGTGAAAGTTTCGCTGGTTTAGGTTATTTATATCTTTGGTTATGTGGTCAATTATTAACTGAACATATTCAAGTTGGTATATGGAGAAAATATATTGCAATGTTACCATTATTAGGTGCTTCATTAGTTGCATTATCAAGAACTCAAGATTATAGACATCATTTCTTAGATGTATTGTTAGGGTCAGCGTTAGGTTATATCATTGCTCATTTTACTTATAGAGTATATTTCCCAGCTATTGATTCTCCTGTTCCATTTAAACCGTTATTGGATGATTCTGATGTTACTTTTGATATCCCATTTAATGCTATTCCACAACAGGATCCTGATGAAACAAATGATGAAGAAGCTCAAACTATACCGACAGGAATTTAAATAATAACTGATATGTAAAAAAAAAAAAAAAAAAAAGGTTATATACTCTATATATACTTAGAAAACGTTAATCATATTATGATCTATATGTGTTTATTGTGTCTTGATATCCTGGATTTGGTATGTTACTCATAATCAAAGAATTCGCCGAAGACCTAAAATAGGGTTCGTTTCTAAGGAAAAAATTATTTGTATGCATGCAGTGTTTAGATACAGAGACACATAATGATTACATCAAGATAAGTAAACAGATTAGGAAAATAATGTTGCATAAAAGGGTATATTGTGTTGACTCATAGTATAACTCATACAATTAAGAAACCTATTAGCATTTATTCATTCATTTACATTCATATACTTCTGTTCTTTACAACTAGCATACATTATATACAAAGGACATAAAAGTATAAAATTGCATTATTATCATTATATTACAAATACAACACTCTATCACATTTATATTTTAGTCTAACATGTCACTTAGTCATTTAACGTTGAATGAATACTATGAGATACAATGTAACGAATTAGAAGCATTAAAATCTATATATATGGATGATTTTATAGATTTAACTAAGAAAAAATCAAGTTGGGATAAACAACCACAAATTATATTTGAAATTTCATTAAAATCAATTGATAAAGAACCTGCGGAATCATCATTGACTTTACATTTTGCATTGACTCCAATGTATCCACATACGAAACCTGATATAACTTTTAAAAATGTTAAAAATATCATGGATAGTCAATTACAATCATTGATGAAAGAATATTCACAGATACATAAGGACTCAAGGGGACAAGAATTTATATTTGATATTGCTTCATTGACACAGGAAAAATTAGACGTTTTCCAATCTGGGGTTAATAACCAATCGTTAGAAGAAGATCGATTACAAAGAATACAAGAATCTAAGGAAAAGATGGAAAAGGAGGAAAGAGAACGTAAGGAACAAGTCGAACAATTGAAAGTACGAGAACAAGAAAGGATAGATAAAATCGTACAGAAGGAATTGGAAAAGAGACAAGATGATGATCAATTATTTAATCCTACAAAACAAATGAATTTATTACCACCATCAGAATGGGTTTCATCTGGTGAAGCTATCATATTTCCAAAAGTTATAAAAGCTAAATTACCAAATAATTCATTATTAAAATTCAGAGCCGTTGTAAACCCTCAACAAGCAAAACTGTTGTCCGATCCATTAAATTTCACAAATCAATTCTTAGTAAAACCATATATTGCTCCAGATTCTCCATTAGCTAATTCTTTAATGTCCTCAGAAATGATGGAAAATTTTTATTTCTTAATGACAGAAGTTCAACTAGATAATCCTTATTTCAATACAAGTAACGGTAAGAAAGAAATTGCTGCGCTTGAGAAAACTTTAGAATTGATATTAAAGATAAAACATGATAATATACAAAGATTATATGCATATTCTGTTGAAAGGTTAGGTCGTAATAATGCAACGTTCGTATGGAAAATTAGAATATTGACTGAACATACGGTATCATATCCAATTGGTGATGTCATTCAATCTGTCGATTTTGTTAATATTGCCACAGCCCGTGTTTGGATGATTCGTATCCTAGAAGGTATTGAAGCCATTCATAAAGTTGGTACATTGCATGGGTATATTACTCCACAAACTGTTATTTTAGCTAAGGATTCCGATTTTGGGACAACTATACCCAAATTAATTTACCCACATTATGCATACGATTTAATAAATATGATTTCAAGATATCCAAATAAACATGGTTCTCCAGTTGATGAAACTTTCTTCGATTGGGTCCCTCCAGAATTAACTAAAGCTAAAAATTCCAAACCACAAAGAATGACTGATATTTGGCTAACAGGTGTCTTGTTCATTCAAATGATTAATGGTATTGATACTGTAATAGATTATTCATCACCAAAGGACTTTTTAAATGATAATAATATCGATAGTTCACTGTATGATTTACTGGAAAAGATGTTAGAAAATGAACCAAAGAAAAGATTGGATATTCTAGAATTATTACCAATGAAATTCTTAAGAACAAATATTGATCCTGAAGTAAAAAAATTCAATCTTCTAACAGAAAACACTACCCAGACATCTTTATCTCAACCTTCCGAAGAACAGATGTATGGGTCAAGAACAATGTCACAATCAAGTATCAGAAGAAGATCATTCAATGTTGGATCACGTTTCTCATCTAGTTATACACATACAAAATCAAGATATGCTACAGATTTTGAAGAAATTGCAGTTCTTGGTAAAGGTGCCTTCGGTCAAGTTGTTAAAGCTCGTAATACATTAGACAGTAGATATTATGCTGTGAAGAAAGTTAGACATACAGAAGAGAAATTATCTACCATTTTAAGCGAAGTTATGTTACTGGCAAGTTTAAATCATCAGTATGTTGTTAGATATTATGCAGCATGGTTAGAAGAAGATTCCCCGAATGATAATGCGTTAGAATCTAGTGAAGAAGATGACACCGATAGCTTCTCAGATGAAAGTACCGATATTTCTGATCTAGAAAATGAGGATGTTTTCAATCAATCAAATGCAATGAGAAACAGAATTGAAAATCTTGATGAGGATAATAGTAATTGGGATTTTATATCTAACTCAGGTTATCCAGATATTGTTTTCGCAAATAGTTCTAGTGACATAAATAATACAACAACAAACCAAACAGATGAACTTGATAGCAGACATGATGGTGAAAGTGATAGTGAAAGTGAAACAGAGGATGATTATGAACCTTCATCCAGTGTTAGGTTTGAAACAAGTCCTACTCCAAAGGGAAATCGCCGTCAAATAGAAAAGAACAAGAAAAAGAAGAAAAGTACTCTGTTTATTCAAATGGAATATTGTGAGAACCGTACTTTATATGATTTAATCCACGCCGATAATTTAACACAACAAAGAGATGAATACTGGAGATTATTCCGTCAAATATTGGAAGCTTTAAGTTATATTCACTCCCAAGGTATTATTCATAGAGATCTAAAACCAATGAATATTTTCATTGATGAATCAAGAAATGTCAAAATTGGTGATTTCGGTTTAGCAAAGAATGTTCATAAATCAGCAGATATTTTGAAAATGGATTCGGCTAATGTATTAGGTA
The DNA here is from genome assembly GCA_037040125.1 of Kazachstania sp. M6911. Taxonomy (NCBI): domain Eukaryota; kingdom Fungi; phylum Ascomycota; class Saccharomycetes; order Saccharomycetales; family Saccharomycetaceae; genus Kazachstania; species Kazachstania sp. M6911. Next base: position 7,246 of record JAXQGP010000146.1, read on the forward strand.
GTACAGATAATCTAACATCAGCAATTGGTACTGCACTTTATGTTGCTACCGAAGTTTTAACAGGGAAAGGTAACTATAATGAAAAGATCGATATGTATTCTTTAGGTATTATCTTCTTCGAGATGGTTTACTCTTTCAGTACAGGTATGGAAAGAGTGAATATCATAAAAGATTTAAGGTTACCAGATATAGAATTTCCTGCTGATTTTGATGAAAGTAAGAAGAAAACAGAAGAGAAAATTATTAAATTACTTCTGGATCATGATCCTAGTAAAAGACCGGGTGCAAGAACTTTGTTGAACAGTGGTTGGTTACCGGTGAAACATCAAGATGAAGCTTTGAAGGAGGCGTTAAAAAGTTTGGCTAATCCATCGTCTCCATGGCAACAAGATGTCCGTGAAAGTTTATTCAATCAACCATACAGTTTAACCAATGACATTTTATTTGATAGTGTTGAAACCTCACAGACTCCATTTTCTCAAATTTTGAGGTCTCAAATGACAGAAGAAGTGGTAAAGATTTTTAGGAAACATGGTGGTATCGAGAATAATTCGCCATCTAGGATATTCCCAAAAGGCCCTATATATATTGCGCAAAATGTTTATGAACTGTTGGATCATGGTGGAAGTGTGTTACAATTACAATACGACTTAACATACCCTATGGCCAGGTATTTATCTAAGGGTCCGAATTGTGTAACCAAACAATTCCGTTTGCAATACGTCTATAGACCTCCTGCCCAATCGAAATCCAGTTTAGAACCTCGAAAGTTTGGTGAAATCGATTTTGATATTATATCTTCTTCCTCAGTTAATTCATCATTCTATGATGCGGAAAGTATTAAGATTGTCGATGAAATTTTGACATCTTTTCCGGTATTTGAGAAGACGAATACGGTATTTGTATTGAATCATTTCGATATTTTAGATTCAGTTTTTGATTTTTGTGGTATTGATCAAGCACAAAGAGCTTTAGTTTCACGTATGCTTTCCCAAGTTGGTTTTGCTAAATCTTTTAGAGAAGTTAAAAGTGAATTAAAGGCACAGTTAAACATCTCATCTACCTCATTAAATGATCTCGAACTTTTTGATTTTAAATTAGATTTTGAAGCAACTAAGAGAAGGTTGGCTAAAGTGATGGTAGATAGTCCGTATTTGAAGAAAATTGATGATTCTCTGTCTCACATTTTCAAGACATTGAACTTCTTAAAACCGTTGGAGGTTTTTAGAAATATTGTGATATCTCCATTAAGTAGTTATAATAACTCATTTTACAAAGGTGGTATAATGTTCCAGGCTGTCTATGATGACGGTTCTATCAGAAACTTAATAGCTGCTGGTGGTCGTTACGATAATCTAATTTCTTATTTCGCAAGACCATCTGGTGCTAAGACATCTCACGTCAAAAAAGCTGTTGGTTTCAACCTGGCTTGGGAAACGATATTTGGTATCGCCCAAAGTTATTTCAAGTTAGCTGCTGGTAACAAACATAAGAAGAGAAACAAGTTCTTGAAGGATACTGCTGTTGAATGGAAACCTAGCAGATGTGATGTCATTATCTCTAGTTTTTCTAATTCTCTTTTGGATACTATTGGTGTCCCTATTTTAAACAGATTATGGAAAGAAGGTATCAAAACTGATTTTTTGCGTGATTGTTACACAGTCGATGATGTGGTGTCTGGTGCTCAGCAGGATGGAGCTGATTGGGTAATTTTAATCAAGCAACAATCCTATACAAACCCAAGTCATAAGAGAAAATATAAACCTTTGAAAATTAGAAAATTGAGTAGTAAATTGGATATCGATATGGATATTGAGGAGTTTTTACAGTTGTATAACCAAGAAAATTCTGGTAATGATCTTGTGAATGATTCCTTACTAATTGGTGATAAACACGATGAATTGAATCGTTGGGACGATGGTAGTAGTGCCAGTAGCAGCCAAGATGGGGATTATGATGATAAGAAGAACGGTTCTGCTGCAGCTAACAAGAAGATTGTGTACGTACCAAATATGGCTAACAGATCTAAGAAGGCCAGTAAGAGGGAGAAATGGGTGTATGAGGATAGTGCTAGGAATGCTGCTCAAGCAATTGTTAATAACCTATCAATGGCCCCAGTGATCGCAATTGATGCATTACGAGATGAAACCATAGAAATGATATCGATCACCTCATTAAACCAAAAGGAAGAATGGTTGAGAAAGGTATTTGGTTCAGCTAATAATTCAGCTCCGAGAAGTTTCGCCACCAGTTTATACAATGCTCTTTCGAAAGAAGCTTCTAAGGGTAGTAAATGGGCTATTTTACATTGTCATAAGACCGGTCAATCCAGTGTTATTGATTTGCAAAGATAATTTGATAATATTAAGTAACAGGTATAGTTATATACAAATATATATTGTTGTTTAAAAATTGAATAATAACAAAGATATTTGATGTATAAAAGATGACACATCGGTTAGTTGTGACCACCTAGAATCATTTCATATGATTTTTATTAATGTTGTTCATTAAAAAATATCTTTATCTTTATTGATGTTGTTCATTAAAAAATATCTTTATCTTTATTGATGTATTATTAAATTTATATATAATTCTTTTTTTCATGTCCATAGTCTAGTTAGCCAATTTGCTCAACAAATCTTGTATACTAGATGTAACAGCGTCGTTATTTTCATTCGATGCTTGACCGACTTCCTCATGAGCATCATCTCCATTAGATGAATCATAATTCATATTGGTCCCATCATCATTTTCCTTTTGTCTCTTTATATTATTCTGATCATCATTATCTAATTCGTCGTTTGCACGTTTTAAGTTGTTATTGATATTATCTTCGGTTAAAGCTTTCATCTTTGCAAGAACATCTAAAGTATCAGATGACAATCCTCGCTCTGTAGACTCCGGTTCCATGTTGTCATCGTTGTCACTGTCGCTGTCACTATCGCTGTCACTATCCTCATTACCATCATCGGTAGCCTCGTATGTTGGTAGTACATCTTCGTCGGCTTTACCAGCGGTGGTAGCGTTTGTTGGATCCTTTGAAGAGATAGCAAAATCTATCTCAGATTGAGCTGTGTCTTCTTCTGAAATACATTTGTTTTGTTCATCTATCAAATTTTGTAAAATATCTATCAAATTATTTCTTTCCTGGATGGAACTTTTGATTGTATCCTTCGCTAAACCAGCAACTTTTTGAACAGTTTTGAAATTCTCGTCGTACACTACACTCGAAGGATCTAGTTCACTAACCGCATTATCAAACCTTGTCTTCATTGCGTGTGCGTTGATCTGAATCTTCTCGATTTTCTTCATAACATCTGTAATTGGCCTCAATTTTGGTGGTACATTGGCATTATCTGATTTATTGGTCTTTTGGTTTTTCTCAAAATTTGCCAATATTTTGTTTAAGGTTTCCCTTGAAAATATTCCTCTAGTTTTCCAAATACCCACTACTCTAGCAATTTTCTTTTTCAAATCGCTAGAGAACTCTGGGAATGTTCTAATCAAAACCTCTTCAATTACGGTATTGAAATTCTCTTGGAATTGTCCAATCTTTTGGGCTGCCGCCTGTTGAACAGCATGATTCACTAGGTAAATACCTAGCAGCTTCCTTCTTGAATTTACATCGTCCTTCAACATATATTGTTTCCAACTTTCTGCAATTTTGGGAGCATCTCTATGTTGAGATAATAGCCATTTGGATGCACTTGCAATTGATTCTTGAGAATCTTCTAAGCGGTTCAGCTTAGCAACAAACTGTTCAGTAGAAAATGACATTGGTTCTTGTACGCTTTTATTTTTAAATTACTCAGCAATTTTAATTGTGGGAAACGATTTGGTAGTAGAATGGTCACAACTTAGATATATGTTGCTGTTTGGTTTCTCTTTTTTAAGCCTTCGAAGTACTATAAAGGTTGTTGTTCTTTGACGACTTTCGAAAATTTCGTCCTTAATTAAAAAATGTGGTGGAATAAAATTCCAGCGGTTGAGCCCATCGCAACACTCAGACATAAACGTTTCTTACAAAGACAAACATATATATACGATATGGTTGTACCCTAATCGTATGTTTTTATTGGGATACATTACAATATAATAAGTTAGGCGCATTGTTTAATCGTGGTGGATATTACATTTTGTCAGAGGAGACTAACAGTGGCAAAATACTATACTTCTGCAATTATACTTAAGAGCGAAGTCCACTTATATATAATAAAAATATTGAACTTATAATTAAAAAGATATGTCTGATGAAGAACGTAGTCATAAAAAACCTAAAATTGATGATCAAAATGACGATTCCTTAGGTATTTCAAATTTCGAGGAGCTGAAGAAGTTATTCTTTAGATTAAATACTATCTACACATTCTTGATGTGTAGGAAACATGTCATTCCAACATTTGGAACGATAACAAAACCCATCTCAAAGGCGCTTAACAGGGAGATAACTGAATATGATTTGGCGAAGATCGTAGCTATACTTCCTAGAGATTGTATATTTAAATATATCGATGAGAACCAACTACATACGGAGACTAAAGTTTACGATTTTAAGGATGGTGGTTACCAACAGAAGGATAATGATATTTTTGAATTGAAAGATGTTGATTCTCAATATAGACAACAAGAATCTACTCAGGTACTGGTTTTCGAATTTGTAGATGGTAATATGAAAAGATCATGGATATCATCAGAGACTGTTTCGCAAGTGAAACTACCGACATATACAACAGAAGAAATGAAGAAGATGATTGAGAAGAGAAGTGTAAGATTTGAGCTTCAGCTGAATAAATTTATCGAAACTCATTCTGAGGACCCGGGTGTAGACCCATTTGATGCATTAATGGAAGCTGCAAAACAATATATCCCTCAGAGGAAAGATTATAACGACCCAATTCAATCGATGATGGATGCAAGAGCTTTAAAAGGTGAAAATATTATAATCGATCAAGCTACAGGTGCATATAGGCCGACTATAGATTCAGTGATAGAAAGTTTGAAAAAGACCGATAATTATTGTGACCAGATTAAAGAAAACTTTAATATACCTGTTAGGACAGCTCAGTATGCAGAACTAAATTTTGATTTAGCTCCCGAGATTTATCCAGCTTTAGAACATAAAGATTTTTACTCACATCAGGCAGAAGCGTTAAATGCTGTACATATAAATGAAAATGTCATTATAACAACTTCCACTTCTTCTGGTAAATCTTTGATTTATCAATTATCTGCAATCGATATCTTATTAAAAGATCCAGAAGCTACATTCATGTATATTTTCCCTACAAAAGCTTTGGCACAAGATCAGAAGAGAGCTTTCGAGAGTATAGTTTCGAGAATTCCGGATTTAGCTGACTTACATGTCGATACATATGATGGTGATACTGAGAGAACAGAACGAAGACATATTAGACAGAATGCAAAGGTAATTTTTACCAACCCGGACATGATACATGCTAGTATCTTACCTAATCATACAAATTGGAAGCATTTCCTGTATAATTTAAAAATTGTGGTGGTGGATGAGTTGCATGTTTACAAAGGTCTGTTTGGTTCCAATGTATCCCTTGTTATGAGAAGATTATTAAGGATATGTCATGAATACTATAAAAATTTTGACCTGAGATTTATATCATGTTCAGCTACTTTAAAAAATCCTGTTCAGCATATGAAAGACATATTTGGTATTCAACAAGTTAGATTAATTAATGAAGATGGTTCACCAAGGGGTTCAAAAAATTTGGTAATCTGGAATCCTCCTAAATTGGCACAGCATATGCATAAGAGAGAAAATTTTATAAAAGAGAGTGCAGAGATATTGGTCCAATTAATTCTTCAAAATGTACGTACTATTGCGTTCTGTTATGTGAGACGTGTTTGTGAACTGTTAATGAAGGAAGTTAGAACAATTTTCGAAAATATGAATAGATTGGATTTGGTAAATGATGTCATGGCTTATAGAGGTGGTTATTCACCAGCTGATAGACGTAAGATTGAAAGAGAAATGTTTCATGGTAACTTAAAATCTGTTATTTCCACAAATGCGTTGGAACTGGGTATCGATATTGGTGGTTTGGATGCGGTTCTAATGTGTGGTTTCCCACTGTCGATGGCAAACTTCCACCAACAAAGTGGTAGAGCTGGTAGAAGAAATCATGATTCTTTGACAGTTGTTGTCGCTAGTGACTCACCTGTTGACCAACATTATGTTGCCCATCCTGAAGCACTTCTTGATGTCGATGATCCAGATTCATATCAGGAATTAGTGCTTGACTTTGAAAATGAGTTGATCTTGGAAGGTCACATACAGTGTGCTGCTTTCGAGTTACCGATCGATATAACCCGAGATTCACATTATTTTAATAAGAAGTACTTGACGAAAATGTGCGAACTTTATTTATATCATAACGAAGAGGGATATCACACGAATAATAAATTCTTACCTTGGCCATCAAAACATGTATCTTTACGTGGTGTCGAAGAAGAGAAATTTGCTGTTGTAGATATTACAAATGGTAGAAATTTGGTAATTGAAGAAGTCGAAGCGTCAAGAACTAGTTTTACCTTATATGATGGTGCAATTTTCATTCATCAGGGTTATCCATATCTAGTCAAGGAGATGAATCCTGATGAAAGATATGCATCTGTTCTAAGAGTTGATGTGGATTGGGTTACGTCACAGAGAGATTTTACCGATGTAGATCCACAGTTGATTGAATCTGTCAAATCCTTACAAACAGGTGATACGCCAGTATATTTTGGGAATATCAAAACTAAAATTCTCGTTTTTGGATATTTCAAAGTGGATAAATTTAAACGTATTATTGATGCTGTAGAAACACATAACGATCCTGTAATTTTTCATTCCAAGGGTTTGTGGATCGACATACCTAAATTAGCATTAGAGCTATGTGTATCTAAGGAATTGAGCATTGCTGGTGCCATTCATGCGGCTGAACATGGTATAATGGGTGTGTTCTCAAGATTTATTGTAGCAGGTGTGGATGAAATTCGAACCGAGTGTAAAGCGCCAGAGAAGGAATTTGCTGAAAGGCAAACAGAAAGATTGAGACCTGCGAGATTGGTATTTTATGATTCTAAAGGTGGTGTTTACGGTTCAGGGTTATCTACCAAGATTTTTGAACATATTGATGACATTTTGGTGGCAACACTACGTAGAATTGAAGAATGTCCTTGTGATACAGGATGTCCTGAATGTGTTGCAGCTAGTTATTGTACAGAAAATTGTTTGGTATTATCTAAACAAGGTGCTCTAGTAATACTTCATACGATTCTCGGACATGATCCTGTTCAATTTTTAGATGCAATAAAAGATGGACCTGAAGAAAATATGCCAGACATTGTGGTTGAGACTGTTGTTCCTGTAACCGAGCATGTTAAATTCTCGCCTTCCTTCAAAGTTATTGATACCACCGGTAATGTAAATGTTATTGAATAATTAAGGAACAGGCCTTGGGGATTGAATCTTTTGATATTTATTAAGGATAATTATTGATTACGAAAATACTATTATGCTGGTATACATATATAACATATACAAATGACATTACATAATTTTAAAACTTTATAAATATTCATTAGGATGTTGAAGTTTTAAGCCATTAAGGTATTGACTGCCCAGCCGACACTCAATGTTCTTAAATCGGTGTATGTTTGACCAACACCGACAAATAATATCGGTATACCTGTAGCGTATACCATATTTACCATAGCACCTAACATATCACCGACGGTATCACACTTTGATATTATAAAGAAATCTAAGTTTCTAGCACGCCCAAATGCATCGTTGAAATTTTTAGCTTGTTGAACAGAATCTGTACCAACTAATGCTTCACCAACCATAATAATCTTATCAGGTTTAGCTTGCTCTGCAAATGATTTCAATGGAGACATTAATGTAGCATCGTTGTGTCTTCTACCAGCGGTATCCATTAATACAATATCAAAATCTTCATCACCAGCATATTTGATAGCTTGTTTGGCAATTTTGGTTACCAGATCAGAACCACCGTAACCGGCTTCGAATAATTCTACATAATCGTTACCACTCTTACCTCTCTTGTTTTTGGAACCACGAATGTGGGATTCATCCATTAATTGAGCTAAATTCTCAACATGTACTCTTAATTGTTCGACAGCACCTGATCTGAAGGTATCACATGCTACAATCAAAACCTTGAAGTTATTTTGTAATAACCAAAACGCCAATTTTGATAAATTTGTAGATTTACCAACACCATTGACACCTACAACTGAGAAGACATATGGATTTTTCTTACCATCTGAAGTTCTTGTACCAGTCTTCTTTTGAATCTCATGTAATAAATCAACAGAGACACCAGGTGTTAATACTTGTGTTAATGCATTAGTCAATGAATCTCTTGCGGCGTCTTCGACAGTTGTCCAACTTTCAGTCTTTGAACCTATTAAATCCTTCTTAACTAAGTTCGTTAAGTAGTCAGCAGCTTCTGGGGCGACATTTTTACTTATCAATTTCTTCCTTAAACTTGCAATAGCTGGCTTCAAATCCTTGTCTGTAATAGTCTTGTTACCTAATAAATTTTTTTGTAAGAAACCAAACGCAGAGTTAAAGTAACTTGAACTAGATTCATCATTTTCTGCACACTTTTCCTTCTTGCTTTCTACGTTTGAAGATAATAAATCATCAATTTCTTTAATTAAAAATTCACCTTTATCTGTCCTATTACCGAAATTTTCTTTATCGATAGATGTTTCTAATTCACTCGCTGGGGCAGGTGTACCGGATGAACTGGCAGCTGCTGAAGAAAAATCTAATGCAGATGAGTCAATATTACTAGTATCTTCAACCATACCATCACGACCCCATTTTCTTCCACCTTTATTACTGTTGTTTTTGTTGCTCTTTCTGTTGTTGTTATTAGTCTTTTCTACTACCGGTGTTGCCTCTACTTCCTTTGTTGATGCACTCTTAATAACATGTTTAATTGATTCATTGTATTTTGCTCTTAGATATTCGTCAAAATTTTTCAAATCATCACCTAAATCGACCATAACATCATTGTTTTGTTTCAAATTTTCAGTTACTTGTAGGTCAATCTCTAATGAGTCCCATAAAGCCAAGGCTAGATCTAATGTAGCTTCTGCTTCTTTATTCAATTCCAAAGATTGTTCAGCGTATGTTATAACGTAATATAATTCAGGTTGTCTTGATAAATAGAACATGGAACAGAATGGACGTGGTGCTTGCTTTTCAGTAGGAGTCACATTAACTATACTATATTTACCGTTGACGTTATCCTTAGCTGTGACGGGAGAAATGATAATTTGATTGATAAACGCGTTAATTTGTGCATCTGCAAACTTCTTCCCATTGCAGTTATATTGATACAGAACTTGGCCTGCACCTGTGAAAATTGCTAATTGATCAAACATTCCAGAAATGTACAGTATTATCTATAATTATCAGATTTATATGCTGTATATATAAGTTATATAAGTTTGATTGAAACAAAAGAACGTCATAGTTAATGGTTTATATAGTCAATATCACCTGTTTATAAACTTAGCAGCATGAGGCACGATGAGTTGTTGAACTGCTGTTCCACCAAAATTCGTTTAGGTCGCCGCGCGTGTCCTTTATTTGCTAAAGAAAATAATATATATCAGTGACAAAGTGTCAATACATAAGATTAACAATATTTATCAATGACGAGTCGAGTTTGGTGTGAATATGGTTTTAAAATGCCATAGTTGGATCGTAAGTGTCTTCTTCATCATCGTCAGCTACGGTTGCAGTATTCTTTTTCTCTTCTGTAACTGTAGTGTCGACTTTCGTTTGTGGCACCGATGACGATAAATGTGTAGGTATAGGTTTCTTTGCTGATTCCTCTTCGGGTACATCGTTATCAGATTCGTTATCTTCGAGGTTATTATTAGATGAAATTTTTCCGGTACTGTCTTCTGGAACGTCTAAGTTGTATCTGGATTTCATTATACCTCTTTCTTCGTCAGTTTTTGTAGTTTCATCTATAACCACCATATCAGACGGTAAATCTGAAATACTCTTCGCTATATAGATAGTAGGAAATTCGACTACAGTCCTGTTTTTTAATAATTCCCCTATGCATTTGCCTGTTGGCTCAATCTCAATTAGTTCCTTTGAGTCTGAACTTTGGACCGTGTTGTGTGGGAACCATTTGATATAGAATTTGATTCCGTGATTCAAAAGTAACTCTGGATTCTTGTGTTTTTCCTTCTTCTGAGGTTCTTCAGATGTCTGTAATACTGTATCATTGGTTTCGTTATCAGTATTTGCAGAATCGTTGCTACTTTCTATCAGGTTATACATTTCACAACATTTATCAAATACAGAATTGCTCATGCCATCTATAATGCTATCTGTTTCCTTAAACCTATGACTTAGGTGTTTAAACAGATCACTGGATGTATTTACATCATTAGCGAGTTTCTTATCTGGACATATTATCCATTCAACTGTCCATACAAACAAATCCAAGGATTTTTCCCATTTACTTCTATTCATAGCTGATCTACTCATACCTCTTGGTAAAAGTAAACAATTTACACCTCTACGGAAAGTATGTTTCCCGTCTAGACCTTGTTGATATTGTGATTTACCTCTATTATTATTATAATTACCATAATTTGATCTTAATACTTTCTTATTCTTAACAAATGCATCATTTTTATGTATCTCAAGTTCACGTTTCAACCCAGTTAAGAAATGGAAATCCCTCTGAATCAATGCATTATTCTCATGTTTCTCATCATCCTCACCTTTAATATCCTCATTAGATACATAGGTTTGTGGATTATATGCTTTACCTGTACAATTATCCTGTTGTTTATGTTTCTTAGAGCATGCTAAAGAACATGTGCGTTTGAGACAACTGGGACATTTATATTTAAATGGTTGCTCATGGCATACCGCGCACATCACAGTTACATCAGTCATCTTCAATACCTCTTTATTGATACCTATCACTCTATATAGATACTTTCTATCTTGATGAGTAAAACCTTCTTGATCAATGTCTAAAATTTATAGCCCACAGTGAAAATAGAGTGGGAAGAAAAAAAATTTCAAGGAAATTTAGCGATGAGCTTCACAAAGGGGGACCGAAAGAAGAACTGATCGTAACGACACATAACAACTAACAATGATCAAAAACATGTAAACTTTGTTTGTTTTTTTGATTTTAAATATGCTTATGTTTGTATATACTTTATATATCATTAAAATAATTAATATTTATAACAATGTCAGATACTATGCTTATTGGAATTGTTCAAGTTTGTACTGTACATATAAGAGTTGGCCCGCTTCCATCAACTAAGGCACTCTTTCTAAATTTGTCTTCATCATAAAAGGAAAGGATAATCTCTCTAAAGATAATTAACGTGAGATTAAAATTAAAAAAAAAGTAAAACATCATTTTTAGTCGGATGGTAATATGGTAAATGTTACCACCTATTCACCTCTCTTTAAGAAAGGGTTTAATGCACGAACGGATAGACATGGTAATGCCATACCAACTTCAGCCCTTAACAAAACAGGAACCTGTTGTAATTCATGAATTTCTTGAATACGATTCTCATTTTCTTTTCTTCTTGTAGTTGTTTCAATGAAATAATCTAATGCATCTTTCTTGCTTTGATCACTCTTTGCTAATTTCAATTGTGGAACTTCCAGATGTAATTTAGCTAATTCATTACATAATTCATCACTAACCATATTCTTACCACTTCTTTGTTGATCGTATTCAATATTAGCAATTTCTGCAGTAGTAGACTTGTACTTGTTTCTAATGGAACTTCTGTAAGATTTTGGATTCTTTTCATCAGCTGGAATAAAAGTAGCACTATCAACACCTGGTTGCCAGTTCAATTCTAAGATTTTATTAACACCATCAAATTCAGCTTTAAATAGTGGTAATTGATCACCGTGAACTCTCTTTTCAATACCGAATTCAGGAATTAATACATCAAATGAAGACTCGTAGACTTGTAAAACAGTAGCCATTGTTAATAACTGTCCTGTTGAGTTACCCATATCATTAATTGTCTTACACAATAATAAATGAACAGCTTGTTCTTGAGCTTGGAATGCACAATCTTTCTTGAAGTTACAATATTCAGCAGTAATCTTCAATGCTTCAACATCTTCCTCGTATGGAATATTATTCAAGATAGCCTTTAATTGTCTATGAACTACATGATCAGCATATCTTCTCAATGGGTTTGTAAAATGAGCATAGATTGGTAAATTCAAAGCATAATGACCAAATTGATCTGGATCAACTTTACCTGCAACGAAATATTTCGCTCTTGAAAGTGTTTTGAAAAGTAGAACTTCAACACCTTGTCTAACATTGGCATCTTTTATATCTAGAATGGAGTTGATGACTGTATCAGAAGATGTGACATCAATATTGTGACCAAATTTGTTGACTTTATTTTTAAATGATGATAATTTTGTGGCAATTGGGTGAGCTTGTCTTCTTAAGAATGAATTATCACCTAACTTAGAGTATAATTTTTCAGCTACGGAACTATTAACTTTACGTTGAATTTCATTAATAATTAAGAAACCTAAACTTCTTTGTAAAATATTCAAATCAACATTGACTTTTTCATCATCCAAATATTCAAATAAGGATAAAGCAGGTTGTAAAGTAGCTGTTGTAGAATTAATTCTGGTACGGTAAAAATGAGTTGCAATGTTACGTAATAAGTTTAATTCGGCAGAAGAATCAACTTCTTCTTCAACTTGTTCAATGGTCTTCAATTCGTTTGGAACAACAATAGATTCACCAAACCATGTGGATTTAACAGCCAAGGTTTCAGCATCTAATGCATAAATAACTGAAATTGTAGCAGACTCTTTACCTGGTAATAATCTTAATGATTCATTAACTGCAGCTGGTAATAAACTAACAGTCTTCTGAGGCATAAAGACACCAGTTGATCTCTTTCTGGCACGCTTATCCAATGAAGAATTGGATTCGATTTGTTCGGTGACATCAATTGTGTGACAACCTAATTCAATAATATTATGAGTTCTATCGTGCTTAACATGGACTGCAAACTCAGCTAAAGCACCATTAAATGATGTAGCAATAATATTGTAGTCATTAGCTTCATCAAATCTTACTCTTCTTGCTAAATTTTCTAGTGCAACTGGATTAACTTGGAAAATACTTCTTTCTTTGGTTGGATCCTTTGAGTCAAGATATTCATTAGATAAGAAATTGTTATCTCTTAATATAGCATCGATATCAGTGTTTGGATCACTTATTTCACCTAGTTCAGAAACTAAGATACCGAATGGATGCAAAGAAGTTATTGGCCAACGTTTGATGGATGCAACAAACTGTTTGTCTGCGTAAGCACTTGTATTTTCAACGAAATCCTTTGGAGCCAATTCAGTTGGAATAGCAATCAATGGAACCTTCTTATCTGTTGGTTTAAACCATGCAATCTTTGGAGCTTGAGTTGGTCTGTTATTAGATTCTTTGTCTTTATCTTCATCATTATTATTGGACTTGTTTTGCTTTTGAGCTTGTTGAGATGGTCTTAACAGACCTAATGTACCACTAAATAATTGACCTGGGATTCTATCAAGAACAGCAACGACATGACCAGCATAAAGTGGCTTAAATCTATCATTAATTTCTTCTTCTTCAACCAACAATAAAGATTGACCTTCTACTTCAACATCATCATTCTTCTTTTGAGTAGGACGTTGTTTTAATGAACCTCTCCTCTTGATTGAAGTTGAATGACTATCTGAATCACCGGATCCTCTGGATAATGTGTTCATACCAGTAGTTGAAATAATATGATCGTCACTGTTATTACCTTGTGATGAATTGGTTGGTGACGAAACGCTATTGTTGTTATCATTTGCGTTTGATGAAAGTTCATTTGCGTTGGTAGCATTAGCTGATGCATCATTATGATAATCATCATTGCTATTCAATGGAATAATATCTTGTTGAATAGACGCATCCTTTCTTCTTTTCTTTTCTTCTTTTTCTTTCTTTGAACCCCAGACTTCATCAACTACTAATAATTCAACGGCGACTAAATCACCTTCTAATGCTCTATTACGATCCTTAGAACCACAAATATAAATATCGGCGTCTAATGAACCATCTGTAGAAACCCAAGCATCAGATCTGTTTTTTTTGTTAACACGAATGATACCTGCCACTAATTTACCTTCTTCGATTAATTGTGGGATATTAGCTTGTGGTAAATATGGAGCAAACAATGATTTACGACCACCTTGATTACCATTATTTGAAGAGAAACTATTAAATGCAGATGAATTTGATGAACGATGCTTATGGCCTTGGAAGAATGGAGGAGGTTCTAATGCACCGAATGAATTATAGTCTCTTGAAGATGATTTATTATGACGATATGGAGATTGTTGTTGTTGCTGTTGTGATTGTTGAGATAATTGACTGAAATTACCGGACTGTTGATGTTGATGTTGTGGTGGACCTTGTGATTGATTTCTCCAATTAGAGTTGATACCAGGAGAGAAATCACTATTTCTAGTACGAGAACGACGATGAGTGCTTGAGGTTGGGATAAAATCGTCATCGTTGTTTGCCGTTGTAGTAGATGAAGGTGTACCTTGAGGGAACTTGAATGCGTTTGGAGGAGCTAAATTAGTCGTAGCAGGTGGGAATTTAAATGCAGATTGTTCAGATGATGCAGGGGATGAATCATTAGATTCGTCATTGGTTGTTCTACCTGTATCCTCAACTCTGATATCGATATTAACTCCGCCGTTACCTCCGCCCCTCTTAGCTTGTTCCTCAGCAGCAGCTTTCTTAGCTTCATTCAACCCTAAAGAATGTCTTCTAGAATGACCATAGACACCAGAAGATGATGATCCAGTTCTTCTATGGGTGTTGTTGTTGCCGCCTTGATTACTATTAGTAGTAGTTGATGCATCATTAGATAAAATATCATAAGTATTTTGATAATACCCAGAATTGTTTCTAGAATGAGTTCTACTTCTGTTTCCCTGTTGTTGTTGGGATTGAGATTGTTGTGACTGTTGATATGACGGATAACTTGGTGGGGGCATGAAACCGTGGTTATTATTATTACTATTAGAATTTGAATAGTAATGATTACCACCTTGTACTTGTTGTTGAGCCTGCTGTTGAGCTTGTTGTTGCTGTTTCACCAAATTTTGTTGTTGTGCTAACAATTGCTGCTGTTGTTGTTGAACCATTTCAAGCTGCTTCTGCAAAGTGAATTGTTCAATCATTAGATTAGTTAACTCACTTTGAGATCTTCTGTGAGCTACATGAATTTGTTTAGGAGCATTTCTGCTACCTCCAGAAGTAGTAACGTACATGTTACTATCCTGTTGTTGTTGTTGTCTTGGATATTGTTGTTGATGATTTCTGTTGTTACCGTAAGACATTGTTAATATATGTATTGATTTAATATTAAAAGGAGAATAATAGTTGGTAAATATGGAAATGAAATGAGAGTTATTAGAAGAATGTCAAAAAAATTTCAAAAAAAAAAATTGGCACTTTTGTAAAAATGATCTAAAAATAGATTTTTCTTAATTTTGAAATATAAGGAGCGTAGTTAAAATTACGAATCAGAGTTCTGAAATTCGAATTTGTTTGCTGTAGTAATGTCAATAGATGAAATCAGATTATTCACGACAACTTAACTTTTAAAAATCTAGTGAATTGCTCTTCCTGCTAAATATTTTCTTTACTTAATAGAAAACAGAATGCGTTCACTTTAAAATTCTTCATTCCTTTATGAGTTCGTCTGGTCTCTTTATATATCGCACCATCTTCTAAATTTTCCCACATTGTTCTGATTGACCGCTCCAAGGGGCGCACACTAACCGCATAGAAATTATAAGAAAATTAAGGGACAGAGAGGGTAACCCTTAGTTATTGCTTCCCTTTAAATCAATAATTGGATTGTTATATTATATATTGATGTTATACAGAAGTTATACAGTTGTCATTAAAGTTGTTATTGTTGTTATTATATAGGAAGTTAGGGTTTCGATCATTGTTTGTTGCCACCTGGAGTCAGTTTGTACAATGTGTCCAGGAATGCAACGATTAATTGATCGGCGACACCTGCGGTGGCAACACTACCGGCAACACCATATAGTGCACTGGTACCAAGCGCTGAAGGTTTAGCATTTGGATCATTTAACATGTCCTTGACTGTCTTACTTAGAAGTTCACATAGTGAGTCAATGGCCGGTACGGAAGGTTTAGTTACAGCTAGATGTAACGCTGGTGGATTCTGTAAAGTATTTAAATGCCATCCGGATTTAGATAATCTGTCACTTAATTCATAGACGTCAATTTTCTTTGATGTAAATGAAATTACTGAAAATTGTGGATCACCAATAATTTGTAAATCTGGTATCTCTGTCTCAATATATCTTCTTAATTTTCTAGCTGCTTCAATGATAGAACGACAGGATTCAATGTAGCCATCTTCACCAAATTTAACCATTGTAGCCCAACAACCAACAACAAGAGCACCTGGACGAGAACCCGCAAGAGTTGGGGAACCATATAGACCACCGACCCAATTTGGTTCAATGAAATATTGGTGCATTCTTAAATCTTCATTACGGTACATAATAATTGATGAACCCTTTGGTGCAAACCCATATTTATGTGTATCACAAGAGATTGAAGTAACACCTGGGATTCTAAAATCAAAAATTGGTACATTTTGGAAACCTGCTTTTTCCATAAATGCAACAACAAAGGAACCAAGACAACAATCAATATGTAATCTTAAATTATGTTTTTGGGCCAATCTACCTAATCCCTCAACATCATCATTAATACCATGTGGGAAATTTGGTACAGAACCAACTAATAATACTGTATTACTATTAATAAATCTTTCCATCTTCTTTAAATTAACTTTATAAGTAACAGGATCTACCTCAACGTGATGCATCTTGATACCAAAATAGTATGCAGCTTTATTAAAACCTGCATGGGCAGTAACTGGCACAATCATTTCTGGTTCAGTGATACCGTGGTGTTTTAAACCGTACATCTTAGCACTTAGACATGCTAATAATAGTGATTCTGTACCACCTGATGTAGTAGTACCACATGCACCTTGGTCGATTGGTGCGTTGAACATGTTTAACACCATGGATACAACCTCGGCTTCCATTTTACGTACCGCTGGGAAAACATCTGGATGTAATTGATTAGCAACAGAATATTTCTCAAACGCAATACTTTGTAAACGAATAAGATCTTCACCACCATGATAGACCGCACCTGAGACTTTACCTTCTTCCCAATCAGTGTGTGGTAATACATCTTGTAAAATATCTAATTCTTCAATGATATGATCTTCACGTAGACCCTGTTTTGGTAAAGTTGGAAAATCTAGTAAACAATCATTGTTTAAAATCAAATCCTTTTCTAAAGAGGCCCTAGCCTTACCAACTTCCTTAGCGACGGTACCACGCATTAATCTACTAGATAGTAACCATTTCATAGTGGCTCTTGAACCATGTCTAACTAGATGTTTTGGGTAGCCAATGATACCATATGCTCTCACATTATAGGAAGACTCCTTAAGAATCTTGTAAACGAAAAGTACCAATAGATAGTCCTTCAAAATATTATACCATGGAGTCACTTTCAAATATGTAATTACTTGTAAATAAACAGTTTCTGCATCAAGATTCTTAATATATGTCTCGGTTCCAATGACATATTGTTGCCAAAGTACTTGTAATTCTGGACAGTCCAGAAAAGAATCCAATGTCGTATTCATATTTGCATTGATATTCTATGTATAAGTTTCACTTGTAAAAATTTGTACTCTGGAGTTATTTGCAATAGTGTCAAATTCGCAAAAGGTCAAAAAATAATAGTAAAGAAAAGCAAAAATTAACAAAATTAGACTGGTCTTTAGCTTATTATACAAATATATCTCTTATATGCCTAGGTACGGTACTTCAGCAGCAATTGAATCAATCCACAGATACTTAACCAAATATATATAGTTCTACTATTTATGTAAACACAGAAAGTTGCACAACAACGAAAGAAGGTCAAACGTCCGACAACTTTTCGGGCCCTTTAAAACAGAAAATTTAGTTGGCAACAATAACAAATAACAGAGAATTACAGCAGGAAAATAACTCACTCTGCGCGATTTATTGTCTCCGGTTTTATTGTTTTGACAGTTGATGCAAGACGTTTAATAGTTGATGCAGGTTATGTCATGTGAAACACCTGTTTTATCATGTATTCATAAAGAAAGTAGGATTGTTATTATGTCTATACGTAATTAATTGATTTCTTGTTATATATGTCTTTATTTAAGTATATGATGGCGCGGCAGATCTCGTTGATCTATGTCTTGGAAATTCATCCGATGAACCTGTTGGTGTATTGCTCTTCGATGATGATCCACTGCTATTCTTGTTGGAACCATTAGAACCGTCTTTGTTTGGTCTGTTTGAAGAGTCTGAGCTATTTCTGTTTATCTTGTCTAGTTTATATTCTTTCGTCATTTTATCGATATAGTTTTCAAGGAACTCATTACGACGTTTCACTAGATCAAGTTCTCCTAATAAGTGTTGTTCCATACGTTGTGACCCTAATAGATTCAAAGAAAGACCAATATTCCCAGATTCATCCTTTTTCAATGTCTCTGCAGTCTTTTTCAATGTTGTTAGTTCAGTAGCTTGAGCTGCTGCCAGTGATGAATCCTTTTGGTATTGAGTCCTATGATCATCATTCTCTAAGGATTGTTTATTATTGATATCGGTCAACGACTCTAATGTTTGTTTATGTGTAAATATCTCAGAAATCATTTTATCTAAAGTTCGTTTCATGGTCTCCTCGGTTGTTGCTGGTGAGGATATCACTTCGATCAATTTATCTAATTCATCTTGATTCTTCTGTATACGGTCCATCTTTTCATTCAATTTTATAGATTCATTATTAGTACGTTCAAACCGTTTCTCACTATCTAGTTTCACTTTATCGAGATCTTGTTTACTCTTAAATGCGACACCAATTTCTTCTTTAAGTGAATCAATCAAATTTTGTCTTTCGGTTTCCTTTAATCTCAAATCACTAATTTCTAATTCGTTTTCATTAAATCTGTCATTGATTGCATCTAATCTGGAAATTGTTCTTTGCATCAATGCAGTCTGGTATGATTTGATACTAAATGGTTCACCATAGCAATAAATCTCTGTATTTGGATATATTGAATTTACAAATTGTGGAATAAAACTTTGTGAGGTTCCTGATTCCGTAGGTTCACTTAATTGAATCACATCGTTGTTACCAAGTGGTTTTTCTGTTGTATCCTTCTGTGTTTCGTTTGCGGTCGATAATATACTTTGTAAAAATTGTTTATAATATTCAGCACCCTTTGATTCGACTCCTTCTTCAGACTGTCTTCTACATTGAAGGAAATGATACATTGCATTTTTAATATTTTCGTATTCTTTCATTGTGTCGTGTTCTACATTAATTCTGTTGTTAAGTAAATAATGATCAGGAGTATCCTTAACTAATAATTTAACAATCGGGATCTTATATTTCTTCATCACACGTTGAGTTGGTTTCGTTGAGTAATATTGATAATGTGATTTATTAATACTCGAAAGAGCAGGTAGTTCAGGATCTAATAATGGATCAAAACTAATTATTAAATCAAGACTATATTCATCTAATAATGTTTCCTCATGAGTTAAATGAGTAGAGGTAGTTAAAAATAACCAATTTCTATCATCAGTGCGTTGACGCTTTCTCTTATATTTCATGGAATAATCATAGTCATCCTTAGGATACCCAGTATAACTGTTCCCAACGGAACTAGAACTTGAATTCGATCCACTAGTTGCACTTGAGCCACTATTTGCCGCTGATGTAACTGTACCTATAGATCCGTTTGGTGTTGAACCTCTTGAATTACCATGTTCATCAACTATTGTGGATTCAGTTAGATCTACAGAATTATTCTTTGACTCCTGTGGTATCGAATTGGCTAGTACACCATTCTTACCATTATGCATAGCCATATCCTTTTTAAAATCGTTATGTTCCGCATATAATGCAGTACCTGATAATCTTTTCAATTTAAATTGTTTACCAAGGATGATACTTTCTAATAAATCTAATTCTTTAACACTATGAGAAATGATAGCAATACGTAACAAATCACCTGTAATTGGATTCTTCATATTACTTAAACAATGTAACAATTCTTGTAAGATTAAAAATTTATCACTCGAACTAATTAATCTTTCTGTTGGTTCCATTCTAAGGAATTGACGTGGCATATAATGATCAACTAATAGACATGGATGATTAGCAACTGCTCTAACGTGGGTATTAAACATATAAGTAAGCTGTCTAGATGATAATGCAGGGAACCCATTCACAGTGGTTCCTGATTGTGGTTCTTTGCCTTCCAATTCATCATGGAAGCTGGCGGCATGTAATGACACTAAAATTTCAATTAAATCTTTTTGAAAATTCGTCAAACTGACAGGTAAATAATGAACGTTCATCTCCGAAAGAAAATAATAACCTGAGTGGTTCTGTAGTTCTTATCTAGAATGTATGATATGTTTATCAATTAGATCTTGTCTGCTTGTTTAAATATGTAATCTGTTTGAATTGAAACTATTTTGTAGATTAGTTGTTCGTGCGGTATGATTTTTCAGCCAGAAAAAAGTGCGTTACCGCAGAAGGTATCGGCTCAAAGTGGAACAGAGAGTTTAGACCCAAAGGGATCAATAATTATAAGAAACAAAGGTAACATCGTCGTTTGGATTTCAGAGAGTGTTACCCATAATATCAGCATATACGAATATTACATTTCACTAATCGCAGCACAGAATGTCAAAGAGTAACGTTTTAAATAAAGGTGTATCTAGATTTCGTCCAGCCAAATGGCTACAAGAGAAAGGATATGCTCCACAAGTTTACATATTTCGTAACTTGGAAAGAGGTCAAGTAGTTTATTCACAATTACCATTAATCTCTCAGAAACAAATCGATCCGTTATTTACTAGACCTAATTGGGATAATAAGAAACCATCTACAAGAAGAGATCTTTGGAAATGTATGGCTGTTGTTAGTGTACCGTCACATCCTATGGCAGTTCAATTATTTCAAAATTTAGGTAGATTGAGATATATGAGAGATGTATTATATGCACAAGAGAATGATAAATTGAGGAAGAAAAATGATTTTGGTAGAGTATGGCATAGTGGACATTTTAGACCTACTTATACACAAGAGGCAGTTGCAGATTTAAAGGAATCCCTATTGAAATTAGAAGAGACTCCAAGTGAAGCTACCATATATTGGGAGGATCCATGGAGAATGGGAGACTTGGAAAAATATTGGACTAAAGATTTACCTAACGTTAAACACGAAATGATAGATCGTAATTGTAATGTCTCTAGAGAAGAGAGTCAAATTTTGAAAGAGATTGGGAAGAAAACGTTGGAATCAATGAAAAAACAAGAAATATAAGTAAGAAAATAAGAATCGATATGTGGATAATAAACCCAAGTAAAATAAATATGCAATGGTTCATGTAAATAAGAAAATGTATATTTTTGTCTATATAGAAGAAATCTTTTGAATATACTAATAATAATATTATTTTTTTAAAGATATATGAGAATTTGAGAATATGTATATATTTATATAGTCGAGATAAGGAAGAATAAATGTGAAATTGAATTGAATTCGTTACTGATTATACGGTTTCTTCTAGGATTTTGTTTAATTTTTGAATTCTAGCAGCAATACTTAAATCAACGGTCTTTTCATCGATTTCAACTATTAAACCACCTTGAATTTGTGGGTCGACAGTATTAGTCAATCTCAGAGTCTTTTCTGAACCAACAAATTTAGATCCGGATAAAGCCTTTTCAATTCTTTTAAAGGATTTGTTATCTAGTGGTTGCGCTGTGGTAATGGTACCATTAACAACACCATTGTAATGATCATCTAACTTGGCAAAATCTGTAGCAATCTTTTCTAATAAGGATAATCTGTTATTTTCAGCCAATACAGTTAAGAAATTTGCTACAGCTGGTTCAACTTTAATGGATCCATTATTTACTACAGTCTTAGCAACCAATTGTCTATCTTGTAAAGACAATGCTGGATTTTGGAAAATATGAGCTAATTTGGAATCGTTACGTAGTAAATCATTGACAGCAGCTAGAGAAGAAGAAACTTGAGATACTCTAGATTCAGCTACAGCTACATCAAATAATGCAGTAGCATATGTACCATCGACACCATATATTCTTAATGGTTGTTGTGATTTCTTAGCGGCAGAGCTAGCCATACGTATAAATTGTCTTCTAAACATCTTGCAATTTGGTACTTTTCTTATATATTATGATTGTAACTGTGTCAACTCTACTAATTGTTCCCAATATTCTTAATATAGATTGATATCTCGATGTATCTATCCCAATTGCATCTCCCCTTGTCTCAATCAAACAATTGCAATATTAAGTTTAGAGAGGTGGAAAGGCGAATTAGAAAAATTGGTGAACAAAAATGTTTATCACTACGCGATTATAGTAGAACACCGCTCGTTCGGAATGATCTCGGTTTTGATTGGCCAGAAGTCACGTGGGATTTGGGTCCTCTGCGAAATACTGATAATAACCAGTGTTCATAATTTTAGATGTGGTTTTGAAGTCATTTAGAGATGGTTACCTATTTTAAAGTTTTGAAAATATGTATGGGTATTGATGTTTCCCCTTTAGGTAATATGTGTCACCAAATGCGGAATTTATTTCCCTTTATGGATGGCCGGTGAAAAATTTTTCGAATTTCTTTTTTGTTTGCAATTTGTGCGATGAGCTCATCTCAAGAAATTCATCAGGATAATACCAATTTTACCACAGTCTTTAGTGGTGGAGTACGTTATAAGTTGCTGAATAGTCAATTTTGGTAACTAGACCATAACAACAGTAAAACACACATCATACTATACTGATATAACTATGGCTAAATCATTATCTGAACAAATTGCAGACATTGCAAACAAACCAGTTAATCAAGATATCGATATTGAAGATGATGAACGTAATGTCTTCGGACATCAAGATAATGATGGAAGTGATATTGGTAGTGACTCAGATGACGATGTTAACTCAGGGAAGGCTCAAGAACATTATATCGATGTAGGTAAGTCTAAGTTGAGAGATACTATTCGTATTGATCTAGAAGATGAAGAAGGTTCTAAATATAAAGGTGCTGTTGGATCTAGAGATGCTTTGTTTAACAATGGAAACAAAAACATTCCAGAACAAGATATTGCATCTGAGGAAGAAGAAGAAGAACAAGAAGAAGAAGATGTAGATGAAGAGATTAGTGAAAGTGATTCTATTATTGAAGATGAAAGTTCAGAGGAACAAGATGAAGACGAGGAAGAAAATGAAATTGCTGATAAAAGAGAACAATTAGCCAAATTAGTCGAAAGAGAAAGAAGTTCAGCAATGAAAAGATTGTCTCGTAATGCCCAACGTGATGCAGCAAAGGGTTACTCCATCTTACAACAGGCTCGTACTTTCGACAGTATCATCGATGTCAGAATTAAATTACAAAAAGTTTTAAATGCTGCTAATGCATTACCAGTCACAGAACACTCATGGGAAAAGGAACTTACTGATGAAAATAAGAAATTATTGGAAAAGAACCAAATTCTAATGAAAGAAGTCTCCAAGAAACTTGTAAATTTCAGAAACATCTTCCAGGTTAAGGACCACATTAATGTATCCGAAGAAGATAGTACAAACACAAAGAAACGTTCATGTGCAGAATTAGATAACGATTTAAGACAATATAGAATCGCTGTATTAAAGAAATGGTCTTCAAAGATCGCAGCTGCATCTGGTAATGCTCTGTTAGGATCAGGAAAATTCAAAGCAATTAATCAATCTGCAGAAGTTCAAGTCGAAAATCAATTAGCTGATATGACACGTCTTGTTAAGAGAACAAGGTTGAATAGAAGAAATATTGTTCCATTAAGATTTATGAAAGATCTAAAAGCTAATAGATTAGATCAGATGCAATCCAAAACTGCAAATGATGATGATATGGAACAAGATGAAACTGTCGATATTCCAAAGAACTACGATCCAAGAAGAAAGGATAATAATGCAATTGATACATCCGAAAATCCATATATTTTCGATGATGAAGACTTCTATCGTGTACTATTAAATGATCTTATTGATAAAAAGATTGCTGATAACAATAATAACACTACCAATGGCGGTAATAACATCATAACGATATCTTCTAGATCAAACAATAAATTGAAAAAAAATATAGATACTAAAGCATCTAAGGGTCGTAAATTGAACTTCACAGTTCAAGAGCCTATTGCCAATTATGAAGCTCCTGTTAATAGTGGTTACAAATGGTCAGACGAACAAATCGATGAATTTTTTGCCGGTCTATTAGGTCAAAGAATTAACTTTGATGAAAATGAAGGTAATGATTACGAATCAGAAGATTTATCAGACTATGAGAAACAAGCTGAAGCTCAAGCCATCAAGGACGACAACATTCAAATCTTTGGTTGAATATTTACCAAAATACTTGCATTTTATTTAATAATTATATAACACATAATTTTATATTAATCAATCATCATAGAAATAACAAATTATACTTGGAAATTGTCTTTATTTCGTTTTCTCACAATTATATACCTTTTTGTTAAAACTGGTCTGTATATTATTAATCATTATCATTATAGAATTTTGATTATTGGATTATCGTGTGTAAATCCATATACTACAAAACAAATTTATATAGAAATGTACATGTGTATACTTTTGAACTAATTCCCAATCTGTATCTAATATTAGGACGTTCATCATTATCTTCTACTGACATGGCACCGTTAATGTATTCAACAAACAAATATTCTAAAGACTACTTAATCTATCATAAATGTTCTTTTTCGATCTAATCGGTTTGGTTAGGTGGGAAAGCAAGATTTTCTCTTTGGGCAATGTACTCACCTTCAGTATAACCTAAAACTTCTTCGATATCCTGACTTTGTAAACCCTTGATCTTAGAAATTTCACTACTTGTATAATTACATCTAGCTCTACCGACAGTTTCTAATGGAACAGATGTATCTAAATCACCATTTGGTAATCTTTGACCAACCTTAATTTCAACACATTCAAGTTCATGGAAGGAATCTTCGACATCAATTATACCTGCTGGTAATAGACCTGCTTTATTCTTTCTGGTTAATGCGTTGTAGGCACCTCTATCAATAATAATAGCACCGTTTGTAACAAGACCATGTAAAATCCAGAATTCTCTATTCTTCAAATGATGCTTATTATCATTCGAAATGAAAGTTGTGTGGAATGGAACGTCTTCTTTAGTTAATCTTTCTAATTCTGATTTTTGTAAGACTTCAGAGTCGATATTGGCATACTTCTTCTTGTTCATATCACTATCTAGATCTAAACGTTGTAAATCATCAACAACTTTATTAATATTTGATGGAATATCACTCTTCATAACAATAGTATGAACACCAGCATTAGTAGCTAAATCGGCGGCTACTAATTTGGTAGCCATACCACCAGTACCGACATCGGAACCACCACTGGAAGTATTAACACCTGGTAAACCCTGGCTTAAATCTGGAACCATTAATATTGGAGTGGCATCTGGGTTAGTTCTTGGATTATCGGTGTATAAACAATCAACATCTGTTAATAAGAACAAGTAGTCAGCACCAACTAATGCCGCCGTAATTGCGGATAAAGTATCATTATCACCGAATTTAATTTCTCTGATAGACAAAGTATCATTTTCATTAACAATTGGAACCACACCCATATCTAATAATTCATTGATTGTATTTTGTGCATTGGTAAATTGATTCCAGTTCAAAATATCCGTTCTGGTCAATAAAATTTGTGCAATTCTTTGACCTAATTGAGAGAATAATAGATCCCATCTACCGATTAGTCTACCTTGACCAACTGCGGCAATAGCTTGAACAGCAGCTAATTTCTTTGGTCTCTTTCCTAAATGTAAAGTACCTAGACCGATAGCGATACCACCACTGGAAACAATGATGACTCTGTGACCTTGTCTCCGTAGCTTAACTACTGTCTCGACCATAAGAGACATAATAGATAGTTTTGGTTCCATGGTCTTGTCGTCGACTAAGGACGAAGAACCTAGTTTGATCACGATGGTAAATGTCTTTAAATCACTCATTTGAACGGTTATTTTCTTTGGTTTCTTGGTTTATGAGCTTTTGGTAGCTTATTCAAATATATAAATCTTGTCCCCACAAACAAAAATATAATATTTTTAAGTAAAATGATTCAGATGTGATCAACAAAGTCATCGAAGTCGTTATTATTCTTCGAGATACTAGAAAAATTTTCAACATTTTGGCGCAGAACGGAAAAAATATCGAAAAGTCACGTGCAAAATGGAATTTTGGGCATAGGTTAAAGGAAATTGGGATAAATAAATGAAACTTTCATCGACAACTCTGTGTTCAGGTCTCGAATAAAAGAGGAAACTAGAAACTGAAAAGGGTAAACTACCATTTCGGTATAGTTAGATACACCAAGATTAGTGAATTATTTGTAATTGCTGTTTAATTGACCTGTGAAAAAGTTGCTTATTGCTAAATAGTAAAGTTTGAAAATCTGTTAATCACAACAAGATGAATGTGTATGATGATATATTAGATGCTACTGTAGTATCCCATAGCAAGACTGGTCATATTACTACTACAGACTATATCGAACTTATAGCGGTAAATACAAACCTTTTAAAGGTATACAGGATTGCCAATGGTGGGAGAGTGTTGTGTTTAACACATCAGTTCAATCTAAGAGGGAAAATAAATGATATTGCATTGATTCCTGCCAATACTATGAACGAAGACAAGTCATCTTCTGGGCTAGATTATATTCTTCTATCTACAGGGGTAGCTAAGCTATCTATAATACGATATGATGTAGACAAGAACGACTTAGAAACTGTCAGCTTACATTACTATGAGGATAAATTAAGAGTCACATCATTAATTGAATTAGCTAAACATTCCCAATTAAGGATAGAACCAAATAATAAATGCGCACTTTTATTTAACAATGATAGTATAGCCTTACTACCCTTTGTACAAAATGAAAAATTGGACGATGACGACGATTATGATGATTATAAAATTGGTGACGATGAGGGTCCAGAGCCTAAACGTAGAAAGACACAGGAAGAATCGTCATCTCTAACAGAACCTAGTGTTATATCACATTTGAAAAAGTTAAATAATGAGATACAAAATGTAATAGATATTCAATTCTTACAAAATTTTACAAGACCTACTATTGAAGTTTTATACCAACCGCAATTAACTTGGGCAGGTAATCTGAAAAGAATCGAGACTCCTACCTGTGTAATGATTTTAACCCTGGAATTAATACAAAAGAATAGTAATAGAACTGAAATCGAACCTATTATGATCGCAAAGTTGGAAAATCTACCTTGGTCGTGGCATAAGATCGTCCCTACAGGAAAGGGTTCAGTGGTTATAGGTGTTAATGAGATTACATATATAGATAATAGTGGTATTTTGCAAAGTGTGATATCAATTAATTCGTTCTCTGATAAATCGATTATTAAAAGTAAAATAGTTGACAATTCCAAATTAGAGTTACTGTTAAATCAACAATCATTGGTAACTTGTTGGACCACAACAACTGACGATAATGATCCTGAAAAAAGAGATAGAAATAAGGATAGCAATGATATGTTGATATTAATGACCGAGGATTCTAGTTTATACTATGTCCAATTGGAGTTCGAAGGGAAATTACTAACGACATTCGATTTAATTGAGCTCCCAATCGCAAATAATATTTTCTTAAATAATCTAGGTCCAACTTGTATGTCTGTTTTTGGTAAAGGTAGTTTAACATCGATGTTTGATGTTTTCATTGGTTATCAATCAGGTGATGCCCTTTTGGTTCGTTTGAATAATATTAAATCTACAATTACTTCGAGAGCATCCCATACTAATACTATTGATGAAGAAAATAATATATTCAATGATGGTGACGATGAAGATGATGATGATGACTTGTATGCGGACGATAGACTTTACAAAACCCAAAATGAAAAAGCAAAGGAGGAGATTGTCGAAACTGTTGAGCCTTTCGACATCGAATTACTTTCATCACTGACAAATATTGGTCCGCTAACCTCGATGACAATAGGTAAAGAAGCGTCAATTGAACCACACATCAAAGGTCTAGCCAATCCAAACAATGGTGAAATGTCGATAGTCGCGACTTCAGGAAATGGTGTCGGATCTCGTTTAGTATCTGTTCAACCAAGTGTTCACCCAGATATTGAACTGGCTCTAAAGTTCATTAGTGTTACCCAAATTTGGACATTAAAATTCAAAAATAAAGATAAATTTCTAATTACAACAGACTCTTTTAAATCAAAGAGTGATATTTACGAAATTGATAATAACTTTGCACAATATAAAGAAGGTAGATTAAGAAGAGATGCAACCACAGTATATGTTTCGATGTTTGGTAACGATACTAGAATTGTTCAAGTTACGACGAATCATTTATATCTTTATGATCTAAATTTCCGTAGATTAACCTCCATCAAATTTGATTATGAGGTCGTTCACGTTTCAGTACGAGATGACTATGTTTTAATTACGGTTTCTAGAGGTGATATTAAAGTTTATGAACTAGATAAGAGACAAAAGACAAAACTTATGAAAGTTGCTCTTCCTGAGATTTTAAAGGAAATGGTTATTACATCTGGTTTAATATTGAAAAGTGACATGTGTAATGAATTTTTAAACTTGAAAGATGAAGAACACGAACAAGAGCAGTTACTGTTTACTTTTGTAACGGCTGACAACCAGATTATCTTTTTTACGAAGGATCATAATGATCGTATTTTTCAATTAGCAGGGGTTGATAATTTGGAAGAAAGTTTATATGTTAGAACTTATCAGCTTCCAGAAGAAGTTGTACCTGATCCTTCCATTAAGCAAATTATGTTAACAAAATTAGGTAATAAAAATCAAGAAATATATTTAACATTAATGTCATATGGAGGTGAAATCTATCAATATAAGAAATCAACCCGAAGGGCAAGTAGATTTTATAAGAATTCAAATTCCAACATACTTCCGATAACAGGTGCTCCAAATAATGCATACGCCAAGGGTGTCGTTGACATAGAAAGAATAATGCATCATATTCCGAATTATAAAGGTTATTCATGTATTTTTGTTACTGGTAATGTACCATACATAATTTTAAAGGAGGATGATTCAGTCCCAAGAATATTTAGATTTGCCAATATTCCATTGGTATCACTAACCCCATGGGGTAAAAAATCAGTTATGTGTGTGGATCATATAAAAAATGCAAGAGTATATACATTAGATGACAAGGACGTGTATTATGGTAATAAAATGCCATTGAGAACAATCACTATCAATAATGTGCTTCAAAACTTTATGACATTTAATACGATAGCCTATCACGAAAAGTCCGAAATGTTTGTTGTGTCATATACGAAAGAAATTGAATACATTCCAAAAAGTGAAAGTGATGAACTTATAGTTGGTTCAATAGAAAATGTACCACATGCTAAAGGTTTTCAAAGTGGTGTTTTGTTGATTAACCCTAAATCATGGGGTGTTATCGATCAAATAACTTTGGCATCAAATTCTTTAGTCAATGATCTGAGATCCATGGTTATCCAAGTTGATTCTAAAACTAAAAGACATAGAGAATATATCGTATTCGGTGTAGGTCATGTAGGTACTGAGGATCTTCCAGCGTCTGGATCATTCCAAATGTATGACATTGTTCCAATTGGTGCAGATATAGGTGCTCCGGATGCCACTTGTAAATTCGAAAAATTCTTCACAGAAGATGTGAAGGGATCTGTTACCAGTGTTTGCGAGTTAAGTGGGAGGTTCTCCATTAGTCAAAGTCAGAAGATTATGGTAAGGGATGCCCAAGAAGATAATTCTGTTGTACCTGTTGCATTTTTTGATACTCCAATTTACGTAACAGATTCCAAAAGTTTTGGTAACTTCTTTATTGTAGGTGATTCTATGCAAGGTTTTCAGTTTATTGGTTTTGATGCTGAACCTTACAGAATGTTACCGCTGGGAAGAAGTATTTCTAAATTTGAAACGGTATCCCTAGACTTCCTAGTTAATAACGGTGATTTGTATTTTGCTGTCACTGATAGAAATGATATCCTACATATACTGAAATATGCTCCTGATGAACCAAACTCTCTATCAGGTCAAAGACTTGTTCACTGCTCCAGTTTCAATTTGTTTTCTTCTAACACATGTATGAAACTTGTACCAAAAAATGAAGAA
Source organism: Kazachstania sp. M6911 (assembly GCA_037040125.1). Lineage (NCBI taxonomy): Eukaryota > Fungi > Ascomycota > Saccharomycetes > Saccharomycetales > Saccharomycetaceae > Kazachstania > Kazachstania sp. M6911. The sequence continues at coordinate 37,768 of JAXQGP010000146.1, forward strand.
TTTGATGAAGAAGGCTCGGATATTAATTCTTACCAAGTTATCGCAGCACAAGTTGATGGTTCCATGTTTAAAGTATTACCACAACCTGAAGATACCTACAGAAGATTATATGTTCTTCAACAACAGTTGGCAGAAAAAGAAAATCAATTGGCTGGGTTGAATCCGCATATGGAGAGATTAGCGAATGAGTTTTATCATATCAGTAATACTATGAGGCCCGTATTGGACTATAATGTTATCAAGAAATTTGCATCCTTACCAATTGAAAAAAGAAACAACCTAGGGAAGAAGACCGGCAGAAGATCCGATGTTAATATCTGGAGAGATTTGATCGACATCGAATTTTCCCTAAGAAGTTTGTCTAAATAATTTATATAAACATAAATAATTGCATTTCATAAGCATAATGAATAACATAATCGTTATTAAGCTCTACACTCGTTATATTCTCCCGTAACATTATCCCTATGCTACTGTTCATTGATCACTTTCTATACCAAAAAATATTTGGTGGACTAGTAATTATGACATGCAAAGAGAACACCTATATATGAGAGTTGTATATGTTTTAACTTTATGACGGGGAAGTAAAAGAATGTTAAATGAATATATTTTACTAATAATTTTTAACAGTTAGCTCTAGATTATAGATTACTTAAATTTATTGAATTTGCTATTGGTTGAAAATGGTGTTAATCGTCATAAATATGTAAACATTAGTACAAAGTGATAAATTGAAAATATTCTCAAATACTGAAAAGAGGCCCAAAGAAAGTTCTATCTTTAATTAAAACTCTGATAATTAAGCTGAGATCTCTAGTTTGTTTGTTAAATTAAAGATTATAAGTTTTGCGTTCCATTTCGTAAATATATTGTTTTATAAGCAAAATTGCAGTAGGAACTGGTAAAAGTGATGAAACTGTTCCTTACGTTATTTACTGCAAAAATACAAACCGCAGCTTTATTAAGGAATAATAATTAGAATAACAGTCTACATTTTTCATAGGATATCTGATAAGTGACCCTGTTTTTCTTGAACATTTTGTTCGCACACTTGAGTTAATATTTGGATATTCGACCTTGCAAAATGCACTAATGAGGCCAGGTATGATATAAATTAATCACTACAGAAGTAATTGAGTGAAATTGGATAAAAACGTAACAAAAATGTTGTAAATGACACATTTTACAAAAAAAAATATATGACATTGTTTTGGGCGTCAAAAAGAAACTCCGATACGGGGAGTCGAACCCCGGTCTCCACGGTGAAAGCGTGATGTGATAGCCGTTACACTATATCGGATTGTATTTTACAATTATTTTTCGCTTACAGGATAATAAGTAGCATTCAAATATTGAAGCTGAAAATTTTATTTGGTCGGGATATATCCCATCTTATATGGTCAAAAAACATTGTTAAGTTCTCTATGATAGAACCGTTGTAATTTAATATCTACCTATTATTTCCTAAATTAGTGCCCTGATATAGTTGCAGACAAATGGAGAATTGAGTCTATTCTGGAGTTTTCCATAACCTTACTTCCTTATTTTTGTTGTAAATTGTATTGTTTTGGAACTATTTATATAGGCCAAAATATACAATTAATATTACCCGGATGAAGCGTAGCGGAAGAGCG
>JAXQGP010000147.1:0-35418 GCA_037040125.1 Kazachstania sp. M6911
ACTTTTTTCCCATTCTACATATTATTTCTTTTCATTTTGGCCATATTAGAGCTATTCCTCTGACGGGTTTTTAGCGTTTACAAAATTAACACAATACTTTTTTCGGAAATTTACTTTACATGTCGTTTCTTTTTTTGCCACTTTTTCAGCCTAAGGGCCCATCACTTTACTTTCTTAGGAAATTAACTTTCAATAAATATGCACGGAACACCGCTGAGAAAATGCTGTCATATAGAAAAGAAAGCAGATCAAAAAGAAACTGGACAAGGTTCATAGTTTTGGTTTATTGTATTATGGTAATGATGTAAAAAACAACAATTTCATTTCTTTTCGATTGTTAAAGAGAATGGACCGTAGTGTCTGAATAATATCTTTTCTTTTTTTCTGGACAGATCATATTACGTTTATTGGAAAAATAATCAAAGATCTACGACACTTTGTTACTGATCTGGTATACCCCAGGTAGATTACTTTTCTTGGAAAAGTAATGATCGAGTTAATTCCCAATATCAAAATCATATAAATATCGAGACTGAAAAGTTATATTTTAGAATCTGGAAATAATATTTCTTTATTCTCATTCATATTTCTTATTAATATCATATAATAAAACCACAACAAAACAAATTTAAACACCTACACTCCTTTATTAAACAAACTTTTATTGTCACTCCTTTCATTAAATATTATTATACACAAAAAAATGCTTTCTCAAACTTTGTCATTCCTTTTATTAAGTTCTATCGCTAAATCTGCTCCAATCGCAGACACTTCTATCCATCATGAACATAAAACAGTCGAACAAACTAAACGTGGTGGTACATGTGCCTTCCCAAATGATCAAGGTATGGTTGCTGTTCAAACCAGCGGTAAGAATGCTGGTTGGGCCATGCACGCTGATCAAGAATGTACTTACGGTTCTTGGTGTCCATATGCATGTGAACCAGGTCAATTAATGGGCCAATGGGATCCATCCGTTACTACCTATTCATACCCAGGATCTCAAAATGGTGGTTTATTCTGTGACTCCAATGGTAATTTACAAAAACCATTCCCAAATAAACCATACTGTTATGATGGTGTTGGTACCTTTGTTGCTAAGAATCAAGTTGGTCAAGATGTTGCATTCTGTCAAACTGTTCTTCCTGGTAACGAAGAAATGTTAATTCCAACTTTAGTTGGTTCTGGTGCATCCCAAGTATTAGCTGTTCCAGATACAAGTTATTGGGCTGGTACTGCTTCTCATTTCTACATTAATCCACCAGGTGTTAGTGTTGAAGATGGTTGTAAATGGGGTAGTACTGCTGAACCATGGGGTAACTGGTCTCCATATGTCGCAGGTGCTAACATGGATGATAACAAAAACACATATGTTAAAATTGGTTGGAATCCAATCTATTTAGAAGATAGCAGTCCATTCAAAAACACAAAACCAAACTTCGGTGTTAGAATCACTTGTGATGATCCATCTCAATGTGTTGGTTTACCATGTTCTATTGATCCTTCCAAGCAAGGTATTAATCAAGTTAACAGTGGTGAAAGTGCTGCAGGTGCTGGTGGTGCTGATTTCTGTGTTGTTACTGCCCAAAATGGTGCTAAAGCAAACATTGAAGTCTTTTCCATTTAAATAAACAATACCTAAATAATGTAATATTAAATATATATTCTATAGTTCACCTAAAATAAAATAGTTATTAAAATTTTTTATTCGTACTTTTTCAATATTTTAAAATATTTGTTTGATTAATACCAAAGCTAATAATTTAAAGGAAAACGTAAAAATCGAAGAAATCGAAAAATCCGGATGCTATTAATCGTAATGATAGAGATTAATATAAGGTCCATAGAAAGTGTATTATAGATGTAGTATTATGAATGAAGAATATTATAAATATAACTACATAACTGAAACATTATGAATCATATATAACGTAAATAGTTTGAGGTGCGTACATATCAGAATAATAGTTGAAATATTTGAGAATGCATATATATATATGTACAGGATAGCATAATCAATAATTATCTTCTACTTCTTCATGTCTGCTTCTAACTGATCTTGTTCCATCTTTTTCTGAATTAAATCATTTCTATAATCTGTAATTCTTTTCTCCTTGAAATAGTTAATCCAACTATTAGCGCAATTTTCCTCAAATTTATTTTCTTCCATTGAACAATTTGATTTGATTTTGGATTTGTTTTTAGGATCAATGGGACTTATGATATTAATTTTATCAAGACAATCAAAATATTCATCTCTTGATTCCCAACATAATTTTCTTGCTTCTCTGTTATTTTTAAATTCCGGTTTACTACTCGATACAAAAGGAATCCAAACCATTGTGTATTACCTGATAAATGTTTTTGTATAGTAATAATGATATAGTTTGAGTCGATATCTGGCATCATCTACCTGTCATCTTTATGTTTGATCATTCAAGCCTTCCCTTTTTAAAGTTGTATCATCCAACCCCGAATAAATCAGAAGTTCGTCAGACTATCGGTTGTTAAGAAAAATTACATCGGACTAATAATAAATGTTCGTACAAAGTTATAAAAATTTGGCGATGAGACATGTGTCATTAAATAAACCGTAATAGGCTTTACAACGTAACATCAGTGAATCATATAGAATTTGTAATAGTAATATTTTAAAATATAGGATAAGTGGGGAGTTATGAATATACCGAAGGCTATGTTTGAAACTTTTAATTTAGAACGATACAAGTAGTTACATCAATCATATGGAAACCATTTTTATATAAACCAAATAATGTTAGTTACACATCCCTCAACATTTGAAACGTTTCGATTTGTACATTTCTATTAATAATCTTGTATTTGAGCATATCATATATATCTAGTCTGTCCCTAAATGGACAGGGATCCATAAAATAGATGTAATCGTGGTCATACTCAGTTGTAAATCTAACCCAAGATATCAGCGGTTGAGACATATCCTCTAAAAAAATCAAAAAGATAAGTTATCTCTTCAGATTACTAAGCTAATCACATTCATATCACCGAACCTTCCTAATTACTATTTCGGTTATGAATGCATTAATGAAGAGAAAATTTATCATATCAAATTTATGATAACTAATGATCAGAACAATAAAAACATAGATTAATATAATAAATCATCTTTCAATCGTAATACCAGCATTTCTCTCAACTGTGTAATTAATACACAAAATGAGAACTACAAATTGAATAATTCGAAAAATTATATACGTCTTTGATTGTTACCATTAATCTTGTCTATTCTAAGAAATATTTATCTACCGTTTCCTTTATCGTTTCTTGGCGGTTACACCATTCTGTAAAGTAACAAAATTGAGACTCTATTTCGTCTACATATTTGTTAATAGACTGTTTTACCAATTCTAATTATATTTCATAGTCTATTAAGAGGAAATAGGATATAAGCGGGAATAGGATATCGGAAATAACACTGTATACATATTCTGGTGTCACTTAAAGTATTTCAAAACTACTCCGTTATATAGTGTTAACGGAAAATTGTATAAATTTGACACAACCTAAATCAAAATTTTCCATTAATATTTTCGATTGAACTGTCAATGACGAAATCTGTTAGTTTTCTGTAGAGTTGACCTTGTTCCGAACAAAATCTGTTTCCGATTCCGTCGGAAGGCAATAAGGAGAACAATATAAATATGCAACTGACAGATCAATTATTTTAACCGCCGAAGTAAAATTAATTAATTGATGTTCTTTTTAACTATGTATTAAATCAATAAATCCGAAAACCGCGTCATATTTCACGAGACGAACACGTTTGTGTGGAAGGCAAAAAAAAATTACGATACAAGAGTAAGAAATAAACGTAGAAATAATAAATTCGCCAACATTTTTTTTTGTTGGATCGTTTACAATCCAACAAATTTTCGGCCGAAATTGTAATTTTTTATTCATTTTGTACGGTAATCTCCGTTTATTTAAATTTCAAGTCTGTTAAAACCGAGTGGTTTTTGTAATTGAATTTATTGAGATTTGGCGATACCCTGGCATATTGAGAAATTTCGTGCAACCCTAAGGTAGGGCTAGTATTAATCTTCTTAGATATCTTACTTATTATTAGATTATCATATCTAATTGACAGTTATTAAACAGTCTCCTCTGTTATCCTCACACCCTCTTGTTTACCCTCAATTAACACTTATCTTCCCATCGCGATACAAAATAATTTATTACCACCCCTTATAATACAAATTTCAATCCTTTTTTTTTTTTTTTTTCATACAAGACTCAAAAATTGATGTCCCTGAAAAAAAACAACGACTGATCAATTGACAGAAGAAACAAGAGAAGAGAAGAGGAGAGTTGAACCATGTACTGTTGCGTTTCATAAACCTAATTGTGTATCTGAACGATTCGAGGATCATTATTATTACTGCAATAAATAAGAAATTTTTATATCCGTATCGTTTAATTATACCCTAATTTTGAACCCTCGTTACCCTTGATAACGGAATACGCAGAACACCCCGTACAACCCTCTAATCAAATTTGAATTTCCCCAACAAATTCTGCTTAACTAAGAAACACCCGCACCATCACCCTCTCAACATTTTTTTTGTAGGCTTTTTTTAAGCGCCGAACAAATTTTTGGTGTTTAATTTTAATGCACAGATAACAATGCATAATGTAATATCGGAATGCGATCAACTAACTGTTTTTAAACGTGTTTAATTATTGGAAACTATAAGGGACAGCAAATATATACTAAATAAAAGCATGTATATATATATATATATATATATATATATATATAAGAGTAGATGTATGTAGTTTATTATACTGTGGTAAAATTTAGTATCGTATCTTAATTATTTATATATTGTAAATATATCTGTAATACACTATTTATATAAACACATATACGCACAAATAATATTGATACAAAATGGTTGAACAATATAGTGTTATTGTTGGTAAAGCAGAAAATGAACATGAAACTGCACCAAGAAGAAATAGTAGATTTAAGAAAGCTCCTTTAGTTAGACCAATTGGTATGAAATGTAATACAGTTTATGAATTTTTAATTGAAATTTTTAATAGAAATAAAGGTGGTAAAGCAATGGGTTGGAGAGAAATCATTGATATTCATGAAGAAATCAAAATTATTAATAAACTTATTGATGGTAAAAATATACCAACTGAGAAAACTTGGTTATATTATGAATTAACACCATATCAATATAATAGTTATTTAGAATTAATGGATATTATGCATGATATTGGTCGTGGTTTAGTTAAAATGGGTTTAAAACCACAATCTGAAGATAAATTACATATTTTTGCTTCAACTTCACATAAATGGATGAAAATGTTTTTAGGTTCACAATCTCAAGCTATTCCAATTGTTACAGCTTATGATACTTTAGGTGAATCAGGTTTAACTCATTCAATGGTTCAAACAAGTACTAATGCTGTTTTCACTGATAATAATCTTTTACCAAAATTAATTAATCCTTTGAAAAAGGCAACAGAAATTAAATATATTATTCATTCTGAAAAGATTAATCCAAAGGATAAAAGACAAAATGGTAAAATGTTTAAAATTGCTAATGATGCAATTAATCAAATTAAAGAAATTAGACCAGATATTAAAATTTTCACATTTGATGAAATTATTAAAATGGGTCAAGAATCAAAACATGAAATTGATATTCATCCACCAACTCCTGATGATTTATGTTGTATCATGTATACTTCAGGTTCAACTGGTGATCCAAAGGGTGTCGTATTAAAACAATCAACTGTTAACGCAGGTATCGGTGGTGTCGGTAGTACTGTTTATGGTTTCATGGGTCCAGAAGATAGTATTATTGCATTCTTACCATTAGCACATATTTTCGAATTAGTATTCGAATTAGAATGTTTCTATTGGGGGTCAACTATTGGTTATGGTACAGTTAAGACACTTTCTGCACAATCTATGCGTAATTGTCAAGGTGATTTACAAGAATTTAAACCAACTTTAATGGTTGGTGTCGCAGCAGTTTGGGAAACTATTAGAAAGGGTATCTTAGCTCAATTAAGTCAACAACCTGCAATTGTACAGAAAATCTTTTGGACAGCTTATGGTACAAAGACAACTTTGAAAAAATTCCATTTACCAGGTGGTGATGCCATTGGTAGATTAATCTTTAAAAAAGTTAAAGAAGCTACAGGTGGTCGTTTAAAATTAATCTTAAATGGTGGTTCTCCAATTAGTGTAGAAGCACAAGAATTCTTAACTAACATTTTATGTCCAATGTTAATTGGTTACGGTTTAACTGAAACTGTTGCTAATACTACTGTTACTCAACCTGATAGATTTGAATTAGGTGTCGCAGGTGATTTAGCTGGTACAATTACAGCTAAGTTAGTTGACGTCGAGGAATTAGGTTATTTCGCTAAAAATAATCAAGGTGAATTATGGTTAAAGGGTGCTTGTGTCTTACCAGAATATTACAAGAACCCAGAAGAAACTGCTAAGGCTTTAACCAAAGACGGTTGGTTCAAAACTGGTGATATCGCCGAATGGACCGCTAATGGTCATGTTAAAATTATTGATAGAAAGAAGAATTTAGTTAAGACAATGAATGGTGAATATATCGCTTTAGAGAAATTAGAATCTGTTTACAGATCAAACAAATACGTTATGAATATTTGTTGTTACGCTGATCAAACTAAAGTTAAAGCTGTTGGTATCGTTGTTCCTGTATTTCCACAATTAGCCAAATTAGCTGTTTCTTTAGGTGTAATGAAACAAGGTGAAGATGTCGAACAATACGTCGATAATCCGAAATTAGTTAGCGCCGTATTATCTGATATTTTAAAGACTGGTAGAGATCAAGGTTTATCTGGGATTGAATTATTACAAGGTGTTGTTCTATTCGATGATGAATGGACTCCAGAAAATGGTTTTGTCACTTCTGCTCAAAAATTAAAGAGAAAGGATATCTTACATGCTGTTCAAAAAAGAGTTGATAAACTTTATTTAACCAAATAAATTTAATCTTTCTCTTTACACTTCTTTGCATAATTCATAATTTCACATATATTCCTGAACACATTCCTTTTTTTTTAGTTGAGTTTAACTCATTCATTTCAGTTTAATAATTTTCACTTTAGGAAGACCAATTTTTTAAGATACTTTTGTTTATCTTTTTGTAAAAAACATAGAAACATTTAAAAAACGTTTCGATTCATATTAGCATTCACTTAAATTTATAATAAGTTTTCAAGTTTTATTTACGCGTTTACGTACATATATAAAATAAGAATAATAAAAAGAATTAATATTAAAAGTAAAAAGATTTATCCCAATTTTGAAACTACAAACTATTATTATTTCAATAGATGAGCGATTAAATGGGACAATGACTCTATGACTTCTTGGCCCATATACCATCCATATTATCAAATTATCCATACTTTCCACTCCAATCCATATATCACAACACCAGCACAAAAGAGATTCATTCCTAAAACAAGTAAACATTAAATCATTCCAACATGTAATTATTCAAAAGATAATCAATTTCAGTAAATGATGATCCCCCAAATCACATCGACTCCACATCAAAATTCAAATATGTTTCCAATCATAACGTATGCAATAAATAAAAACAACCAAATTTCAAAGAACGATACCTTAAATTTGAATCACTAATATCGCAAAGTTATGGAAATGAAAGCAATGAAACGATATAATGATCCACAGTATCTTTCTATAAGCTTACAATCATAAGATTGAAAAACTCAAAAAAATGAAGCGTAAGTGAATTTTGTCTGAATACGGAAACTATGATCTTGACTTAATTGAACCATGTATGATATGGGGACTACGCAATACGGGAGGCATTCAATTCAATTAAATACTTCTAAATAATCACACTTAATGTTGAAACTATAATGTAAACTCGAATAAGAAAAATCTTATTGTGGTTACAGTATCACAATATCTGAATATGAGACATTCTTTCCCGAAGGATTAAATCTTGTACAGTTTGAAAATATGAACTATATACAGCAATCCATCAATAAATAATTAGTTACCCCTTTTCAAAGTACAAAGAAAGATAATTAAGAAGGTTAAAAGTAAGATATTTGATATATTTGTTTCTCTTATAGTGAACATCTTCCATCGAAACTATGAACCTTGAAAGATTTTTTCGTTTTTTGGTGTCAAATTTGAAAAATTTTCGGGATGTAAGGGTAACATTAAAAACAATTCAGTTGTTAGGTTATATCAACCATTCTACAAAAAAGTAATACATGAATATTGTAAATCTAATTGTTCAATATTAATCTCTTAATCATGTTCTATTCACTAGGCGTTACAAATGGAACATCTCTCTAAATAAGTACTATATACGGAATTCCATAATTTACATTGTTCGGTATCTCTTTCTACATTCTTTGAATGTTTTGGATCAACTTTACATTCAAATTCTGTAATAGAAGCATAATTCCAAGGTTTACCAATTGGATAATCTGAAAAATGTATATATTTTGAATCCTTGACTGTTTCACTCAATTCCTTTTCTATTTGTTGTCCTGATTCATCTAGTCTCTTGTAACCTAAAACGTCATTCATCATCATGTTATGGTGTTGTTCATTTTTAATAGATCCTGTAAGTAGACCATATCTTGCGAAAGGTAATACTAGAACTTCTGGTTGGAACTTTGATTTCATTCTTCTAAATAAATCAAACTGATAATATATAATCTTCTTCAAATTGTAAATCTCTTCATTGATCAAATCCATATCATATTTAGTCTTTTTGTTCAGGACAGTTGGTAGTATGTTATTCATTATATGGGAGAATAATTCAGCAGATGGTTTGATGACCATTAAATTAGAAGCAAATTTTGTTTTACTAACCTTTTTGTTGATATGGAAATTAAACAATGGCGAAGCTGATGAAGTTGAGTGAATGATTTCCTTGGCAACATTTTTAGAATTCATGAATAAAGAATTTGGTAAACTTGGTAAGTGATTGTAGATCATTTTATTATTTTTGATTCTGGTATCTAATTTTTTGGTATATGTCTTTAAATTAATGGAATTTTTATCATCATGTTGAATTTCTTTATAAGCTTCTGCCATATCTTTATCGGACAAGAACCAATACGTCAATGGTGCTGCAAACCTAATATATTGTGGAATGAAAAATAATTCATCCAGGTTATCCTTTAAAATAGCATCGTTATCTAGATAAATAATTCTATCATAATCAGTTTCATTGAATACCAACAGCTTCGTTAAACTTTCATTCCATGGCGTAAAATCATCTGGTTTAACAATACTATCTACAAGCTTAATAACCACTTGTTTATCATCAATCATTTTTATCTTATCTAATAAAAATTTCATATATTGAGAATCACTTGAAGATTCTGGATCTAATAATTCGTTTGAAATCAATAATACCAATTTTGCCTTTGTCTTATATTTATTTTTCAATTCATCAAATAATATTAATGTGTTACAAAGGTATGCCGAATCTGTAACATAATTAACGTATGCTAATTTAGACCAATTTACAGTTTTACCATCTTCTTGTAATCTAGATAAATTCTCAGCGTATAATCTATCGATCGTCTCTGATGGGATTTGTTTAATCTCTAATGGGTTGTAAATACCTTCCAATTTATCCTTTCTATCCTTGAAATATCTTCTGTAGTATTTGATCTCTTTATTTAGCTGGAATTGTACAACACATCTAACGAATATAAATACAGCTGAAACTGTTAATATCACAGTCAAAAGAAAACGTAGTCTTCTCTTAGATAAAATCCTCATATTTTGAGCACCCCTATCAGTTTGTTAAGTTCAGTATCTTTAAGCTGTTGGCCAGTGAGAATTGATCAGATTAACATATATCTCACGAAACCATATACTTTTAAACTATTGATTCAACTTCCATATATAGTGACAAGATTTTTCGTGCTTGCTTATTGTTCACCATGAATATTTCACTTAGTGACTGCTATATTAATTCTTCCGCTTCTCCGCATTAATAGTGGACAATTTCACGATGCAGGCAAAGTAGCTCAATGACATTTAAACGTTGATCCATTTGGAAGAGTTGCAATCACTTTAAGTTATAATTTGAAAACTCATTTCTATATCATTTATCTATATCATAAATTATATACACAGTACATAAAAAATAAAAACAAAAACAAAATGGGTGGTTGAAACATCTATATGACTACTTTCTAAATGGAATTTCACCACGACACATTGGACAGGTGTTATTACCCGAGGATCTAAACCACTTATATAGACATGCACCATGGAATCTATTGTTACATGTTGGACAAACCTTTGTAGGTAGTTTTCTATCGACGGCATGTAGGATAGAGTAACAGATTGCACACTCTTCGAAACCAGAGAATTGTAAATGAACATTCTTAGTGAATAATTCCAAGGAATCTAAAACAGAACCATTCATACCTGTAATGACATGTTGTGTCGACATGATCCATTGTTTCCATTTCTGTTCGGTAATACCGACTCTTGAAACACCAATGACTTCTACATTATTCAAAGGATAATTAGTGGGTAATTTGAAAGATATAACCAAGTTTTGTTCATCAATTAAATAACTTGCTTTAACTTCATTGGTAACCTTGTTAATCTTAATAGAAAGTGCATCATCTTTCTTTTCCATCTCATGAATTTTCTTAGAAACATCGTCCATTTCACTGGTGATTAATAGTGGAGAAATGAATTCTGATACGAACTTATCGATCTTATTTTGTAGTGATCTATCTCTAATGTTTAGGAACCAAGTACTTGTTAAGGAACCTACATTGTTGAATAATTCATACATTAAATGAGCCAACAAATACTTACATTCATTGGATAGGTCATCTCTATAAGTCATAAATTCAGTTTCTATTTTGGCGTAATGTCCAATATCATATATTGTTAATTGTTCCTTGTAGAAATCAATATCATTTAAATTAATTTGGTCACTAATAAAACCAAACATCTTGTTAATTAAATCACGTTCCTTCAATTGTTCAATATATAGTTGACGCATTTTGTATGAAATGTTTTCAAAGTATTGTAAAGTTAAATGCCAGTTCCATAAATAGGTAACGAATGAAATATGATCTGAGTATTCCAAATACTCCACTGGGAATTCCTTTTCAAGTTTATTGATTAACTCCATTGGAATTTTGAAGTCATTATCATCTTGAGAATCATCTTCATCAGAGCTCTCTTCAACTTCATCACGTGCATCAAAGAATATATCTTCGTTTTCTTTAGCGTGAGGATGTAAATGTTGTTGCTTCAATTCAAATTCGATAACTTGATTTTGTTGTCTCTCTTTAATAATTCTACCTAAAACCAATGTTATAACACGTTTTTGACTAACACATTTTATCTCTTCTTCATTGAATGAGAGGAAACTCTTGAAAAATCTTTCGTAGTAGCTAACTAACACCTTCAACTTAATATTAGCGGTAATTACTTTATAGAGTAAGGAATAGAAACCAATTGATATTTGGTTATTCAGTTCATTCTCGAACTTAATGAAACATAATTCATGTAGACGATCGATAATATCAGCAGAAAATTCTTCGGTGAATGTTTCAGGAGCATTAGCACCATTGATAGCATTACACAAATTCAGTGTTGATAATCTTAAATTTAATAAATATGGTGTCTCATCCAATTGGCACATAGATAATGAATCAACTAATAATTTTCCAGTAATATTAAATATGGATGCATTCATATCAACAACAGTTGGATATTTCAGTAGCGAAATCAATAAATTCAATAATACTAAACGCATTTCCATAAAATTCTCTTCGTATATTATATCACTATCTAACCATTTTTCTATCGTCTTGATAACCATATTGAAACGTTGAGGAGCAATTGGTACAAATTCACTGATATCTGTTGTAGTATTATCTATTTGTAACATATCAGCTAACAAGGTCAAAGATTGTTTTGTTTTGTTTTTAGATTCCAATAGTTCTGATTCCCTTATACCAATTGCATCGGCAGCCAACAAAGTTCTTAATTTTGTTACAGATGCATTTTCTGGTACTTTAGCCAATAGAGATAACAATATTGAACTTAACATATATCTGCTAGTGTCAACAGTTTTTGATCTAACTGATTGTGTGACATATTTCTCAATGGAAGGAACGTATGATTCTAATGTACTACTAGATATGGTATCAATTTCATTTATTAATGCTCTACGAATAATTCTAAATTTAAAATAAGATGAAATTGGATTGACATCTGAAAGCATAATACCTAGAAGTTTGTTGCTATCATCAGATGAGCTCTCATCAGAGATATATGCTAGTACATTAGATAAACTTATATCTGCGAATCTTTCAGATTTCAATAATGTGTGATTGAACTCATATAACGACACATCGGGGTCATTTGAAATCGAATTGTAATCATCGGCTAATTCTGCCAACATCGAAAATAATACAATTAGTTCGTCAGATAGAATACCATCTATTTTAGAAGCTAAATTATCTAAATACAAACCCAGTTTTAAAATTTCTAACCATTTTGAGATATCTTGAGACTCGTTAGAAACATCCAGCAAGAATGTATCTATTGGTATAGAACTTGTGATGGCAAAACGAGCATCAATATTAGGGATATAATATTCATAAAATTCTTCAACTTGAACAGGTATTAAAAACTTAATGGCATCTTTATTTTTCTTTAAGATGTCAATAGAAATTCTAAAACATGGTAAATTTTCATTATCAGTTGTGGATATAATACTAGAATTTTTAACATGACTAATAATGATAGAACACAATTTTGCAGTAATAGAATCGATTGTTAAATTTTCATTTTCTATAAATGGAGAGGCAATTGAGAAAACATCATTAGTGACTTCATCGGATATAGTAAACATTGTCTTTTCTAAAAATGAAGAATCTGATAGCAGATGCTTCTTCAATGGTTCGGATAAACTGGAAGCATTTTGAAGAAATTCTGGAATTTTGTTTGCCTTTTCTGAATGTTCGAATAATGTCAACAAAGTATTTTCATCGATCAGATCAGATCTGAATAATTCCTTAGTATCTTTAACTTCATCAAAGGAGAATTTCGATATATAATTTGAAACGAATTCCTTGATATCTTCATCAGATTCTATTAGTTCTGTGGAATATTGATGATTTAAGGAATTCAACCAACTCATTAATTCGGTAGCAGAAATGTCTAAAGATGATGAGACAGTAAAGAAATCTTGTAAGGAGGTCTTCCAATCATCATTATTTTTGATGAAATTGGAATTTGTGTATGTTACAATAATTGTAGATGCTGATGGAAAGTTTGATTTTTCAACCCAAGTTGGTAATTCATATATGATATTTGAAATTTCTTCTGTGATATCCATGCAATTAGTTTTGATCAATTGTTGGCATACATTAAATAGTCCTTTTTGAATAATTTCTGATGGTTCATCAGATAATTGACCATTCAAAAATGTGGATAACTGTTTCAATGAATTTATGTTCTTTGGACAAACCAATAACAGCGAAACAAGATTTTTTATGAAATATTTTGGTAATTGAATTTGTTCATTATCTTTCATTTGAGAAATAGTTTCTTCAAATGTTTTCTCCAGAAGTTCTGAATCAGCAATGTCCTTTAAGGCATTCTTTAGTCCAGGTAAAGTATCTAATGAGTTTCCATTTTTCAATGTTTTTATTATACATGTTTGTAATTCTGTCTTATCAATATCATTGGCGTCATTAATGAACTTATTGAAATTGATCCAATATTCTTCGAATAATTGAGCACCATATCTTCCAATGAATGATTTATCATTTAATTCGTGAAGACTTCCTTCCCATATCGATAACCAATTTATCTTGTCTTCAAAGATATCTAATGGGTGGACAGTATGGTAAAGTTCAAATAATTTAGTATAGTAACCTGGAACAACGTTTTTTGATGTTACCAAAAGGAATTGATTCAATTTCTCTTCAGCGGTTTTGTCATATGACCAAATTCTACCATCTTTATATTCTGTCAATTTTGTCAAGGTATCTAGGATAATTGATATAACGGGATTTACATTTGGTAGATTCTTCCTATTAACTTGAGTCAGGGACTTAAATAAACTTCTGATCGCAGTCTTAAAGATATCCTTGTTATATTTAAAGAATTTAGTAGAATAAAGAATGAAAATCAAATTCAACATGGATTGGTATTGTTTTAAATTGAAACTTGCAGTCAAATTACATAATTTCCAGAATGATTCATCAGATAAAATAGTATAATATGTATCCTTTAAATCACCTTTAACATAAGTATTAACATTAGAATTTATGGTTAGGATCAATAAATTAGTGGCACTTGTACTCAGACGAGTATATTTGAATTTCGCTTCTTCTTTGTCTATGTACCTTTGATCAGATATCGTATCTACGGATTCATTAATTAAAATATCCTTTATTAGATTAACAATTTGTTCTTGGAATACTTTCCATAATGCATTCAATTTATTCGAATCATTATTAAAACATTTTTCAAATTCCATCTTACAATTCTTACTTACCATAGCATCTGTATCACAAGTAGCTAACAATAAAAAAGGAATAAAATCTTTTAAAAATTTGGATACTGATTTATTTAATAAAGAAATCAATTTAATTGTAAATGAATTACTTATCATTCTAATTGATTTCAATTCATTAGTGATCAATTTAGCATATATCTGAGACCAACAAATTAAGAATATATCATCATTAAATTGACTATCTTTACCTAAATCATTCATAATATCTTGATCAATTAAATTATTTAAATCGGTTAATGCTTTCTCCTTTGTAGTATCATCACGTTTCAATAACGATTTAAAGATCAATCTAAGATCATTACTAACCAAAGAGTTCAACAAATTTTGTTCTGGGATACCATCGAAATAATTCAATGATATTCTTGCACCATTATGACCTAGACCAAAATCATTATCGTATGCTTGGAAACTGTTACTTAAATTACCAAATGACATATTGTGTTATTTGAGATAATGGGAACACAGTACAGATGATTCCAACTTGGTGTGTTGTATATCAATTGTAACAAGGAGTGACACTATCTTTATATGTGCCTATATATCTGTCATATAAAATTGTGAATGGTTGTGTTAGATCTATCCCATACGTAATTATTTTTCACACTCAATTCGCTTTCTTCACATACTAAACATTGCAACAAATTTGAATTTAATATGTGGGAACTAGACGACGCATACAAAATTGTTGCTGTTAATACAAGACAGACTTATGGTTCGGCCGTTTTAAGTCGGAGCCGAATATGGTATGAGAAGGTGATATTCAAATAAAGTAGTTAATAAGTGGGAATTCACACCTGGGAATGTCTAAAATCCCTTGAGAGATGTTCCTGTTAGATGATGTAATTTTACTAGGTTGTGTAGACAAGGTATATTGGAATATTTCTACTTAATCAAGATTAATCCATTGCCATGCATATGTATTAGACCAGATGGCATCTACTAGACAAGACACCACCGATATTAAAATTACTGTTAATTGATAATATGATATAAAGATACGTGTCGACTACACCTGACATATAAATATGGCACTACACATATATTACCGACTGACAGATGAGATGAGACATTTAAATGTGAAATACCAGAAAGAGAGCAAATATAATTGTGCTTCTTCCGCTGGAGAATAAGACTGAAACTACACATACTACTCGTACACCTGTTCTTGTTGACTGTCGAATAACGTAAATCATTTTCCCAATACATGTATCTCTTGGTATTTCAACTGGCTCATCTCATTTGCATCTCAACTACCCCTCTCCATTGATTTGAGCAATCAAGTCAAAAATTCTTTGTTCTTGATCGTTGTTCTGCGGTCATTTGTTATTAGCCGTTGTCAGTTTTCCCGACTTTATTTGTGTTTCGATTGTTCTTCTCAGCGTTCCGTCTCGTTCTCACAAATTTTAATTTTTTTCGCCAAATTTTTCAATCGTTTTTTTCTCTCTCGAAGAGACAATTTTTAATATATATTGGTAATGTGAATTTTTGATTGGAAGTCATTGACACATATTTGCTAGACAGAGCAAAAGAATATTAGTTTATCAATATATCAGTTATTATTTCTACCACATCTACCACAACTGTATTTTGTTAATATACCCAGGTTTAAAGTAAATAAAGAAATAATAACGTATTCGTATTAGACATCGCGACTCATCCCTTCATAATATTATTCACCGCATACGATGACTATCACTATTAAAGAATTAACAAACCACTCATACATCGATCACGAACTAAGTGCCACTCTGGACTCCACTGAAGCATTCGAAGGACCAGAAAAACTATTAGAAATATGGTTCTACCCTGATCCATGTGCTATCCCGGACTCTGAAAAGACTTTAAGATCTATACCTGTACAAACATGGACCGATATTTTAAAATTAGTTAAATGTGAAGTATTATCAATCAAATCAACAAAATGTATAGATGCATTCTTATTAAGTGAATCATCATTATTTGTATATGATCATAAATTAACTTTAAAGACATGTGGTACAACTACAACATTATTTTGTTTAGAAGAATTATTTAAACAAATTAAAGAACAATTGAATTGGAATTGTGAAATTAATGGGAAATTCGAACCTTATAAAGTCTTCTATTCAAGAAGATCATTTATGTTCCCTTCAAAACAACGTTCTATCCATAAGAATTGGAATGATGAAGTTGATTATTTAAATAAATTCTTCACTAATGGTAAAAGTTATACCGTTGGAAGAAGCGATCAAGGTACTCATTGGAATTTATACGTTACTGATACCAACGCTAAATTAGCTGAACAACTTGTTGAATGCCATGAGACAAATAATTATGAATATGTCTGTGATGAAACTGTAGAGATTCTAATGACAGGATTAAATCATAAATGTGCAGATCAATTTGTTTGTAATAGAGAAGTTAAATCTGCTACTTCCTCCATCGATGAAAAGGATAATGACGCAGATGATGAAGGTCATTTATTAGGTTACAATATGACTAAGAAGACTAGTCTTGATAAAATATATCATGAATCAAAACAAGGAAGTTTACATCATGATGCCTTCGCATTTTCTCCATGTGGTTACTCTTCCAATATGATAATCGATGAAAAATATTACTATACTTTACATGTTACTCCAGAGAAAGGTTGGTCGTACGCTTCATTTGAAAGTAATATCCCAGTTAACGCTGTTTCTAATAATAAACAGGATAATGTTGATGTCTTACAAAAAATTTTAAACGTTTTCAAACCATCAGAATTTTGTCTAACATTCTTCTGTAAAGATATCGAAAATTCAAGATCATTCCAAAGATTAACTAACGCAATTGATATCGGTCCGAATTATTCCAAGATCGATAAAATCGTGTACGATCTTGATGATTATCAACTGTTATATTTGAGATTCGAAATGAAGGATTCATCTAAAAATATATGATATAAGGAGAAACAACGGACTCCGCCAATCAATATAACGACATATACATAGTACACATACACATATTTATAAAAAGCATTTGCTAACATATAAATAAATAAATAAGCATCAATTAATCAAATGAACAACTAAAAGACGTCATCATCATCGTTATCATCATTATCACACTATATATGACAGCAAAACTTGTTAATTGACACTTGGAACAATATCGTTATCTCCCTTTTTCGGGGTTATAAGCCGCGGATCTTTTTTTCTCAAGGTAAATTTGCTGCTTTTATATGGTAGGATAGGGAAGTACCCCTAAAATTTATGCTCAATTGGATCTGTTGAAACTATATAAAAGGAGGTTCAATCTCTATTTGATTGAGTTGGTTTTACGATTTATATATTTGTTATTGCAATTGTATACTGTGTTTAAGAAGTACAAAATATCATAGGAGAAATTACAATGTTACATACTCACGCCAGAAGAAGAAGCAGTCTACAATTATCTGATAAAGAACTTCTAACAGCTTTACCAGAAACAACTTTACTTTCAACAGATCTTCAACAATTGACATTAGCTGATCAAACTACTGAAGTTTTAACCGCTGATACAGGATCATTGAGTGATAAGTTCAAAATCCCAGCGCAAGGTTTACCTGAAGAATTAACTTATGAGCTAATTCATAATGAATTAACTTTAGATGGTAATCCACATTTAAATTTAGCAAGTTTTGTTAATACTTTCACAACACCAGTTGCTGACAGATTAATTAGAGAGAATATTAACAAGAATTTAGCTGATAATGATGAGTATCCGCAATTAATTGAATTGACTCAACGTTGTATCTCTATTCTTGCTCGATTATGGAAATGTAGTCCAACTGATAAACCCATTGGTTGTTCTACTACAGGTTCCTCAGAAGCTATTATGTTGGGTGGTTTAGCAATGAAGAAGAAATGGGAACACAAGATGAGTGATGCAGGTAAGGATACATCAAAGCCAAATATTGTGATGTCTTGTGCATGTCAGGTCGCTTTAGAGAAATTCACTCGCTATTTTGAAGTTGAATGTAGAACTGTTCCAGTTAGTACAAAGAGTCATCACATGTTAGATCCTGAAGATTTAAGAAAATATGTAGATGAAAACACTATTGGTTGTTTTGTTATCCTGGGAACTACTTATACTGGTCATTTCGAAAATGTTGAAAGAAGTTCCGAAGTTCTAGATGAGATTGAAGCAGAACATCCAGAATGGTCCAACAAGAATATTCCAATTCATGTCGATGGGGCCTCTGGTGGGTTTATCGTACCTTTCTCATTTGATAGTGCTCATATGAGAAGATTTAAGATGGGTAAATGGGCTTTCAACAATCCAAGAGTCGTCAGTATCAACACCAGTGGTCATAAATTCGGTTTAACTACACCAGGTTTAGGTTGGGTCTTATGGAAACAAGAATCCTATTTATCACCCGAATTAAGATTTAGATTGAAATATTTAGGCGGTGTCGAAGAGACATTTGGTTTGAATTTCTCAAGACCTGGCTTCCAAGTTGTTCATTAATATTTCAATTTTATATCTCTCGGATCAGTCGGTTACAGTGAAAGATTCAGAAGATCCTTATACGTTGCAAGAACATTCAGTTACGGCTTATTGAATTTACCATCGTTAGAACATTGTTTTGATGTTGTTAGTAGTATTCATGAAAGAATTAGCGATGACTCTGTTCCAATAGATGTTAAAGATTATTGGGTAAACCAAGGTATGTATAAACCAGGTGTTCCATTGGTTGCATTCAGATTAACAGATGAATTCCGTAGTAAATATGCTGAAATTCCACAAGTATTAATCTCCTCAATGCTAAGACAACGTGGTTGGATTATTCCAAATTATCCATTACCTAAATCAACAGATGGTTCTGATAAGAAAGAAATTTTAAGAGTTGTCTTTAGAACTGAAATGAAATTAGATCTTGCAGAATTATTGCTATCTGATATTCAAAATGTCGTTAACAGACTAGTAACATCTTACAAGAGGTTGACTGAAAGAGTTGAATCTGGAGAATATGAGTCAACTGAAAGTAGACGTGATTACGTTTACAATATGCTACTTGCGTTAGCCTCTCCAGAAGACGATTCCAAGACATCAGCTATTGATACGAAGAGAGCTAAAGAAGGTGAAAAGAAGGCTAAGGAAAATTACAGAGGTACATGCTAATGTTATTTACTGCAATGATATTTCTATGACAAATTTTTATTTTCCTTTTATCTTTTATTTAACAATATGTATATTTTTATATACCTTCAATTTTTATCTAATTTAATGTTATGCGAATATGTTTTAAGTGTGGTTGCAAAGAATGATATTACTTCCTGAAGATCGAAATAAATTATGGAATATTAGTTGGTTTACGAATTACTAATCTTTTAAAAGTATGGTGAACAAATCTATTTTCTTCTCTATTTGCAACAGATTCAGCTACTGCACTCTGTCCTGCTTCTTTAGCTAACTCCTTTAGAATATCGTTATAGAATATACCAAATACAGCAGGAGAATCCTCAAACTTATCCATATCTAATGATAACATCTTTAATGACAAGTTAGTTCTTGATTTTGGGAATTGTTTCTTATAATTCTTAACAAATTCTTTAATAAATTGTTGTCTTTCTGGTAGTTCTAGTTCACTCCATCTTTTAAAATGTGGAGATGCAATTTGAGAGTTATATCTCATGGATATACCACTGAACCTGTACAATGTTTTCATATGTGTTGATTTTAATTGTACCATGCGTGTAAGTTGTTGCATTCTTGATGGAAAATTTGTATGTTTCAAAATTGATCTAATGTTTTCTATTCTAGTACGATTGTTTTTTATTTATAAAAAATCCACCTGGGATATTCTAGTCCAGAGGCTACTACACTATTTTGAACTTGTTCCACTTCTTCAAATCCATCGATGACATCCTACAATTTTCTTCCCTTTATATAAATATCACGGAGCTGCATATGAAAAAAAACTATGAGCCGTTGTTTCCAAGCACAAGTTCGGAGGTTAACTTGCACTTTGGTCGGAAAAAAAACCATCAATAAGAAAATGAAGAATATTAGAACTTCTTATTAAAATATGTAAAAGATTTATAAAATAGTATATATATTCTATCATTAAAATATGTGAATATTACTTAATGCATTACAATACCCTATTCAGAAGAATCATCGATGTTGAAATCATCCATTTCTAGTTCTTCTCCTGGTATGTCAGGTGTCTGAGATTCTGGATCTTTAGCCGCCGAGCTCGACAAATCTGAATCACCTTCGTCATCGCTAGGAGATTTGAATTTCAATACAAAGAAGGTACTTCCTACAATGATTATCATACCTGCCCATGACCAAATTGGTGGCCAGTGATGGTATAAACTGACATCCCAGAAAATAGAATATATCAATTGTGTATATCCGACTAATGAACCTCTACCTGCTCTCTCCTTTTGAATACCCAAAGTTAACAACAACTGAAAGATAAAACCTGAAATACCTAAATTGGCAAACAATATCCATTCTAATTTAGTATGTGGGATTTGAAATTTCATAGATGGAATAAATACAACACCTACTGCGGATATTAAAAATGTAATTAATGAGAAATAACTAACATTAATGATCGCATGGGCTCTCTTACCAATAAATCTAATAATAATATACACCCCACTACCACATAATGCACCCCATAATGCAACCATAGTTGCTAATAATCTTTCAGCTGGATTACTACTTTCAACTACTCCGTCACTATCTGCACTGCCATTAGCATTCACACCAAATAGGAAAGGTGGTCTAATGATTAAAACAACACCAACAAAGGATACAATGGAACCTAGAACTTCCCAACGATTAATCTGTTCTCTCAATACAACCCATGCTAATAAGATTGTTAAAGTTGGGGATAAAAATGTAATCAGCACTGCATCACTAATCGATAGATACATTAGTGCAAAATACATACCAAAAACACCAAAGAACCCACATGAACCTCTCATAATTAAATATTTTCTTACTTTTGGGTCTCCGAATGGTGCATATTTTACTGTAGCTTTATTCAGTTGCATATATATAAGGGTACCAGCATATGTGATAAACATTCTCACTAGAAGAATCTGTAATGGTTTGATATGTGTAGATGCATCTGGATTTGTTTCTAATATCTTTGTGGAAACAACCATTAATGAGTTGAAAAATTGAGCAATGATTAATAATATAATACCCGTATTTGGTTTAATGTGCTTTTCAATGAAACTATCCTGGATTCTTAAAGGATGATTATCTATTACGAAATCATGGTCATCTGTCGTCTCTAATGGTGAATCCAGACTTCGTGTTTGTACATGGTAATCTTCTTTAATGCTAACTGTGGAAGGCATCGGTGTAGGTGTTTCACTTGACATCGTGTTCCTCGTCATCTTATATCGATTCGATGAGTATGGAGTTTGAAAGTGATTAGCTTATTTCTTTTCTATAATAGTTGTAATTTACGTTGATACCAAACGTTAAGCAAACGAAGACTTTATAATATCCCTTTCCCAATTTGATTATACTTAAAGGATACAGTATTTTTGGGGTGTCTGTTAAGGTATCCAAAAATGATGTGGAGAATATATAATCTGAAAGTTTAAAAGTGCTGATACAGTTTAATAATGAATAAGAAAATTAGAAATAAATAGAATTTTGATCCTTTTGAAGGAATATCATCCCCAGGAATTAAAATATTCAGCTAATCGACCCAAGAGAATATTATGATGTCTATTACATTCAACTTTTAAATTGATGATAGATTGGCAGAATTGATATCCTTATTTTCCACTATAAATCCGTAAGGGACTTTCTGCTCCGTCAAAGGAAGATGTGAGTAATAAATAATTGTGCAGAGAAAAGAAAAAGAAAAAACTCAATGCGAAAAAAGAATAATAGCGTTGATTAGATTCTTTTTTTGCTGATATAAACCGATACAGTAAAAAAAGAGTCTTTCCTTCCGAAAAGTCAAAAATAGTGGACAAAAGAAACACGTTAAAGTCTACTGAAAGATAAGTGCAAGGAGATAAGATGCATGGAGAACAAAAAATACCGACATATCGCGATGAGCAATAGAGGATAGTATATGACTACGTTGCCAATATCATCGATAAGATCGGCTCAATATCCATGATTACAATTCAAATAGGTTAACAAGTAGTGTATAGAGACATTGGATTTCTCTTCCTTGTTAATTATCCGGTTCATTATAATCTCATCAGAGTTCTACAATGATATTATCTTCTTTCGATAGTAGAAGGGCTATTGATAATTGGTTCTTGGTTTAACTTTAGGGGAGCAATATTTCTGTTAGAAACGTACAGAAGCATATATATGAGTAGTTGAATGTAGTAATGACTGTTAGAATATGATATTAGATATACTCAATTCGATATTTCTGCAAGACTATTCTACTTTATACTCATCCACGGGCCCTCTTTCCTAACGCTTGGTAGTCAAGAAAAAGAAATCATATTCATTTCTTGCCTGCCGTTAACAAAAAAAAAACAAAACAATACGACAAATCCAGACAGCAGAAAGTTAATTATATAATTGATCGACAGAAGAGGTATAACGAATAAAGGATAATTAAAAGGATACACATAGAAGTTAGGAAATCCAGACATAGAGACATACAAACATATA
Organism: Kazachstania sp. M6911; assembly: GCA_037040125.1. Taxonomy (NCBI): domain Eukaryota; kingdom Fungi; phylum Ascomycota; class Saccharomycetes; order Saccharomycetales; family Saccharomycetaceae; genus Kazachstania; species Kazachstania sp. M6911. Next base: position 23,229 of record JAXQGP010000147.1, read on the forward strand.
AACAAATCCAAACAAATATAATAACATTAGGAAATATGGCATTAGAATCGATGTGGGCAGATGCTCCAGAAGAACCAGAAGTTGAACGTAAATCATCACCTTCGAAGAGAAATTCGAATTCTAAAAGGAATAATAACAGTAATTATAAAAATGACATTGATGAAAGAAGGTCACCTGTCAAAGAGACTGTGTATTTTGATAACTATCGGGATAAACCAGCTAATAGAAATAGATCTCCAGTTAGAGAAACAATAAATTTCGATAATTTTAGAGATAAACCGATTAACAAGAACGTATCACCTGTTAGAAAGGCCATCAATTTCGATCAATATCGTGAACATCCAAAGAATAACAAGAAATCACCAGATAAGAAAACAAATCAATTTCTAGATGATTCCAAGAAGAACAATTCATCATCTAAAAGTAACGCATTTTATACACCACCATCATCTAGAGGAAAACCATCCCTAGAACATAAGAAAAATGATACAAAATCAAAAGAACCTGTGTCACCATCTAAATTGGATATTCTTAAAAAGAGAATTGCGGAACAACAAGGTATATTAAAGGAAACCAAGCATAAAGAACAACAGAAACAATTACTTGAAGATTTCTTGAGTGGTGATGGTGATATCAATTGGGAAGAAGATTAAAATGTAGCTCTACAACCTTTAGTCATATCATGAATTATACGACAAATAGTATTTGAACTATTAGAAAATATTTCCATTATTATCTATCGGAATTTTTACTCTGACTGATGTACAATAATTCATATAACAGCAAAGCATAATAAATAGATACACTATTCAAAAATTATAACATCAACATATAGAGTTATTCGAAATAGCATTTACCTATTTATAAATTATTTAAGATTATATGTAATAATAAACATTTAGTCAAGGCCTGACATATATAGTTCTTGAACGTATGTTGCTCATGATCAAAGTGTGTAAAAGTAATAAAATATTTTAATTAAAAGGGAATATAAGTAGTTATAATAATAAAAATGTTGAAAGTATATTTTGTGGTAGTTGTGAGTGTCAAACTCATTCAACAGGACATACATATATATAATAGAAAATGAAGAATATCATATTTTGCTTTAAAGATTGGTTAATTGTTATCAGATTTTATTGAATTGTATCTATCCAAAAAAAAAAAATTTGGAAAGTGAAATATACATTTATCATCTAAGCTAAATTCTTCTTAGCTTTAATACCTAGAACCGCATTTGGAATGTATAATAATGGAGCAACAACGGCAACAGTTAATAAACCATAGAATGGATATAGGTAGAAAGCAGATCTTGGATGTCTCCACCATAGAGGTTTTGTAGAATTTTGGAAGATTTTTTGTAATTGTATCACCTTGTTAGCCATTTTTGTGTATTTAGTTGTATATAAGTGTTTTTAAATTGTCTATGTTCTTTAGCAGAAATTAATATCAATAAATATTCTAAGATTTAGTTGTTAATCTTTCTTTGCCAATATACTATAGGAATCTGATTAAATTATGAACTGTAGAAATTAATCTCGATTCCTTTATCTTTTTATATTATTATGTATAAAGTTGCTTCAAGTTTTCCCCTTCTACAACCGTAATTGTTTACGTACAAACCACGCCAATTTGGTAAAGATATGTTTCGCAATTTTGCACGGAGTAAAATTGTCAACTTATTGCTGCTTTAAGCAAATTTATTATACTGCGGCTTTTTGTAAGAGACCTCGGTGAATTCGGCGTTTGCAAATATTGAAACGCTAATTGTACGCATTTTACCCGCGCTGATAGCCAATCAAAATGAAGCTCTGTTCTGTAAGAAAATAGAAGAAATATTTAACCCTAATAATTATCATTCAGGGTTTAGTCGTAAACAGTGACACATTTTTGGAAATCAATACCGGTTATGAGAATAATGTCAATGACAATCTGACTTTTGACATATTTTTCAAATGACTAATGTTTTATTTACAAGTCTCTTATTTAGTACTAATTACATATATATATATATATATAGATACTTGTTCATGTATATGCTTATGGTGTTCTTTTAAAGTATTTTGTCTTCGAAAAAACACTAGATTCACAAATTTTATTGATAGTCTTTATTGTTTTCAATTAATTCTCTTTGTTTTGTGGTGTATTCATTGACTATCTCCTTGTATTTCAGTTCCAAAAAGGATCTTAGAAATTTACTAACAGTGTTCATGTCATTCAATGTATTGATTTTATTAATACCATATCTCTCACCAAGTCTAATTAATTCTTGAGTAATTTCTTGCATGTAAGGCTCGGTATTAAGTGTTTCTTTACCTTCCTCAATTAGCTCCTTTTCTTTAATTGCATGTTCTTTTTGCATGAATTTAACATATTGTCTTATAGTTTTCAAGGTGTCGACTTCCAAATATGTCGCATTCGAATCGTCATTCCATTGCCTTAAAGTTGCAACAAGTTGCTCCCAATCCGCAGCTTTACAGTATAACTTGAGTGATGTCTTATAATACATTAACCATTCCTTTTTGTCCGCTTTATTCATCTCCCTGTACGCTTGGTCTATTACTCTGTCACCGTTATCAAAATCATATATCCCTGAATAAATATCTGTTAGTTGTAACAGATTCTGGAATGATGGAGAATTGTTTCTAACTTGATTTTCTAGATGATAAATTGCTTTCTTTTTGCTAGAATGATTTGCAGATGATAACAATAAATGTTGTTTCAATAATAATAATTGTATCTTCATTGTCATATGGTTATTTGGGTGATACATATCCTTTATCATCTGTTGAATCATGGTAGCTAAATTGATATAATAATTTTCTAAACATAATCGTAATAAATTATAAAACATCTGGACTTGAGGAATGACACCATCTCTACATCTACTTATTAATAAAGTTTTAGCTTCAATCAGATCTCCTGTTTTCAAAGCAACTTTAACTTTGTTGTAAGTCATGGCATCAAAACAACACAACCCCCGTTTATCTGTCCAATATGTATTTACATTCTTAATCCACGGGAATGCATGTTCGTAGTTAGGGTTACTTTTCAGTATTAGCATCATTTCATTCTTGTATTCTTGACTCATTATACCACTTTTATTGCTAAAGCATTTATAAAGTGATATAAAAGTCCTTTTCTCGCAAATGGGAGCATTTATTTTCAATAACTCATTATAATAGTCAATTAAATTGTTTAATTGTCCATTTTTCACAAAATAAGCAATGATGTGAGAATGGAAACTAAAGTCTAACTGTATTGCATCATCTTTATCCACAACTTCTAAGAGTTTCTTGATTTCTTTGATATTATTTAATCTAGTATAAGCTCTTAGTAATGTCGAATAGAACAGCCTGCGTTCCTTCGTATTATCAGTGAGTCTCTCAGTAAAATTTTCTATTTCCTGTTTTATCACATGTGGTATTTCAATAGCAATCAAATTATTAATTTCTGTTTTTCTTAATCCAAATAGCTTATCATAAAAATTTGTTAATTCGAATATTATGGAGTTTAAGAACCCACTCTTCTTTATTGTATCATTTTCGAGGAATGATCTAATTTTCTCTTCATCTCTTGATAACAGATATGTTCTATACATTAAAGAACTGATATCCATACTGTCTGTTGAATCATTTATTTCATCAGGTCTGTTTAATAACCACAACTGGTAGAAGTGGTTCATGGTTTTATAGTTTCGAACCCCGTTTAAGAAACATAATAATCGGAAGAAGTCTTTAGAGGTTAACGGGAAAATATCCTTATTAGATAGCACTTGCATGAAAAATTCTTTTGCTAATTGTAAATTATTGTTTTCAATAAAAGATCTTAAACCTAATAATGTGAATTCTGATTTTATTCGTGAATATTTAATATAATATGAGAATAATTTCTCACAATTATTGTAATTTGACAGTCGTCTTTCTGTATTCATAAACATTTCCAATAATAAGTCGGTATCTTCTCTTAGAACACTATCCTGATAATCCTCTAGGAAATATTTTAGATATTTCTCATATCCAACATATATTTTATGAATTTGTGTATCTCTTTTCAATTCTTTTAGAGCTAACAATAACAAATTTAATTGCTTTACATTAAAAATAGTTCTTCTATTGTTAATTCTCTTAAGAACAATGTCCACTACTTGAGGATCACCTATGCAAAATTTGAACTTCCATATTATATTGAATGTGTCTTCATCGACAGCTGGAATACCTCCGATATAACCTGCCCCAGTAGCATCTAAATTCAACGTGATATCGTGTAAATTGTTATTCCCCATAGGAGGAGTTGAGAAAGATAAGGATTTTTCTATATAACTATTTCTGATCCATTTAGCTAATTCTTCATTTTTGTTGCCATTTTGAAGTTTGTTTACGTTAGGCATGTCATGCGGTATTCCAGTATTAGTATGAAACGTTGATACGTTCGCTTTATCACCTTTATCTATTACATGTTCAGCAGTTTTGGTTTTATTGACTGGAGTTGTGTGATAAAAGCTGATATTATTTGTACTTCCTTTATATATTAGTGATGAGAGTCGTGTTCGTTGTTGTACTATTCGACGGTATCTAAGAATCCGCCTTCGTATCATAATTATAATATAATGGTAAAATTAAGGTTAAATTTATAATTGAAAATAATTGATTTCTAATGCAATGTCCATGGAATTGTATGTATAAGAATACTGATGTAAGGGACTTCTAACCTTATTTTTTTTGTGAATATGTACAGGACTAGTGGAAAAGTGTTGTTACACTGATGGAAGAATATAAATATATATGTAGCTGGTTTGATTTAAATGAATGGTATACTCAGCTAACACTTTCTTTAAATATAGATTCAGGAGATGGTATGCAAAAGTATGTGATTCTTGTTCGAGATGTGTGTATGTTATAAATCTGTAATAATGCCCTGTTATGGTAAATTTTTGATCTTGTTTATGTGCCTCAGAGCACTTATGTTTGACTTGGCTTCCTGCTGGTGTAGCAATCGTCTTTAATCTCCTAATGCCTCTTTTTTTACTACCAATGTATATCAACATCAAGCTGTCAGTGAACGTGTGTTTCCCTATTGATTAAGAACCTCCGAAAATTAAAAGCTTTATGACCGAAACTCAGATATCTAATTAATTCGGCGCGGTATAATATAGACAGTACATATGTATGGGTGTTTCAGTTTAATACATAATAACTACATGATTTGTCAACTACATAGAATGACGTTTATATACACATACCAAATAAACCGAAATAGACAGTTATCAATCGGAGATACATTTATAACGACGCATCTTATCAAGGAATGGATATTGTGGAGTCTCTGAGATTGTGTAGTAAAAACCAGATAACATCGCCAGTTTCATATTTGGCAGAAACCCTACCAAGTGATCCATATATCCATTAAAGAAATGTGATACACATATTAACAATGGTTCGAACAGAGTCTCATTGAAAATGCAGCTATAATTTGTGAAGTGATGAACTTGTTCGTAACCGTGAAAATTCCAATACACCTCTGCTGGATTAACCTTGAACGTGTCAAGATCCCAATCCAAACCATATCTGGTTCTTTGGTTTAGGACATCGCCAACATACCCGAACATAACAGGCGGAATAATATCTTCGTAGGATCCTGTAGTTTGTGAATAATATTGATGGTTCATTAAGTAGTCGTCAAATATTGGCAAATATTTCTTGCAATGTTTACAGGTACAACCGTTCCATAATAAATCACAAACGATAATTTCGTACAGACTTATAGACTGGAGCATTCTTGGTACAACTAACTTCTCTAGAGAGCGTAATTCTGGTAATATTTGCTCATAAAATCTTCTTCTTCGATAATAGTTACCTTCTACAGTATCATTACCTAATCCATTTAATGGTGGATCGTGTTTTATACATAATTCCTTAACCTGTCTGCTATGATTTGGTAAACTTAACAAAAATTTTCCGATGACAGAATCAAACTGTTCTGCCAATAAATTGTCACCTTTATTGTCACATAAGGTTTCTTCAAGACTTATCGATCCTAAATTTGTCATATTTGGTGCCAGTAGTTCTAAATATTCTTCTATACATTCGCAATGCCCAACGTGACAACAAAAATTCATCTCCAATCTCTTTATCCTTTTGAGCTCAAATATTTGATTACACAAGTCGAATATTAATTCACTTGGTATACTCTCACCATCTTCATATGGGTGAACGAAATCAAATTTCAAAGAGGTGACATTCTTAAATGTGACCTTTTCCTTTAACAACAGTAAAATATCTAACAACGATATATGGAGATCCACGATTGATATATTCAGACTTTCAATATGATCAGTTAATGTGTTGGTGAATTTTTCGCTGAAAATCAACTTTTGTGTTAGCATATCTGAATTGAAAGTTAACTTTAAATCTGTTAATTGGGTCATATCTGACATTTCATTGTAGCACTTTAAATTTATTAATTCCAGATATTTTAATGAAGGTAATTTTTGGATAATACTTTCAACTTTTGCGTATATCTTGTAGTCTTTAACTAATATTTTCTCTATTTTCGGTAGTGTTACCACTAAAGACAGTAATTCCTCGATAACAGACGTGGAATCGATAATGTCGTTAAATATGCTATCATCTATAATGAGTTCTCTAATGTAATCAAAACGAGATTTATTTGTCGACGCCAATCTCTCAATTCTATCATATAAGAATATGTCATTTTGATCATCGGTTTTTATTACCGCTTTGTAGCCACTGATATATGTTGTTCCACAATCCAGGTAGGTAGATTCTTTTCTTATTATGGGGTTCTTCGTAATATGTATTTTCTTCCATAATTTAGGCAGTGCCACCTCATTAGAGATACGTTTTGAGATTAATGCTAAATTTACCAGCTCGTTTTGATTCAGGAAGTTGCTGACATTAGACCATATTGTTATCAAATCTTCATCTGTAATTTTCACCATTCTATATATTTTAATATTCGTTAGTTTATAATCCTCAAGGAGAAATGACTATTAAGCATGAAATGAATTTTCTCGATGATTAAACTTTGAGATGTCACATTTCTTATAAACCATTGAGTATTTTCTACAGTTTGTCGGAGCATTTGTTCGGAGCCGATATAATATCCACAACAAAATGTTTGTTGAGCGATACTCATATGACGTATGAACATAATGACAGTTTGAAGAAAATAAATAAATTGTTTCATTAAATATATAAATAAATATAAATAGAAGACGACATCACTTTTAGATGTCGTTATTACTATATTCAAGTACAAGTGGATGAATGTTATGCTTTTGCAAAATATTATTGAAGTCATCTCTTTTTTCTGGTAGATAAATACTGATCAATGTTTCAAAAATAACGATAATGGAGAACGAATATGGATCTGAGAAAGTTCCAAGTGGCATATCCTTCACAACACACTGTTCAAGTTTTTTAACCAAAGTTTCGTAGTATTGCTTACAGAACTCGACAACAGTTTCTTTTTCAGAACCTTGTTCTATTATTGAGATGTATTGAACGTACAATTCGATATTATTTCTGTATTGATTATATTCTTCTTGTTTGAACAGAATATCAGATTCTTCTTTATCATTAGAGAAAATATCATATTTTGTCATGTATTTGGAAACTTCCTTGAACAACACATTGTATATCTCATCTTTATTGTAATCTTTATGTAGTACTTCGGATAAACTGTATGATGTCATAATAGGACTGGTACTTACATCAAACTTATTGTTTTCTAGTAACTCTTCATTGACAAATTCTGCGGCTGAATCTCTGATATCTACATCATCGTCAGATAACATTTTATACATCAATAATAACAAATGAATATCCTTTTTCCTTCTTAAGAAATTCTTTAAGGAATTCAATGCTGCTACTCTTGAATTTTCAGTGGCAGATTCACAACTATACCTAGAAATCATATCTGAGTACATTGTTAAGGAATCTGTAGCAACTATTTGACCCATTGTTTCCAGAAGTGCTAGATTGGTACTCTCGGCACTGTCTGATTCAGTGAGTGACAGTGCTGTTTCCATGGTGATACCATCTCTAATATCCTTCAAAACGTTTACTGTAGAAGTTGCCACCGCCGGTAGTATATTATCTTGCTTTAGTAGGCAATTCAAGTTATTCAATATCCTTGATCTCTCGATTTCAGTGAGTAGATTTACGAAATTATTTTCTGCCATAAAATAGGTGACTGTCTTTTGTACCTCGTGGAATTTCGAACAAAGACTTATATCGCATAACTGATATACAATCTCATAAGGTCCGTGCGATAGCAATAGGTCCAGCGCAGTGGCTAAACATAGTTGTTTACTGCCGTCTGTCTCGTATTGTGAGTTATGGTATACGAAATAAGTTTGCAGATCCCAAAAGAAGCTCTCTGGAATCAATCGGATTGATTGAGGAGCTTTTTCCAAAATACTGATTATATCTTTCAGATATTGTAACGAAGTTATAAAACATCTATTATGCTTTGTGAAATGGATACTTTTCAAGATTAAGCAGTTTACCAAGTCCAAAAAGGATATATCTTCAATGAAGGTTTCATGGTCAATTGCGTTCTCAATAGCATAATATGTTACCAATAAGGAACCATGTAAATTATTTTGATGTTTCGTAGATGACTTTTCGAGCAATCTCTTCGAAGTTCCGTATGGGCTTGAATTTAAGGCAACGATGGTTCTTGCTGCAACATCACGGATTTTCCAATTGCTATCAGATAGGAAGGTTTCAACTTCATATAGGATATCGTCTAATTCGTGAGAGTTTGGACTTCCCTTCAACGACAATAATATATTCAATACTAAAAATATTGATTCATAATTATTCTGTTCCCCTTCAAGTTCAACAGGGTTATTAGCTTTTTGAAGAATATTCAACATTGATTCCTTAATACCGGAATATTTTGTAAAAAATAAACGAGCACTTAATACTTTACCAGATTTACCAAATATTCTATTTTGAATTGACGTAAATAACATCAGAGAACAATTTCTTAATGCCCAGATATCGGAAGTGAAATATTTAAAGGACAATTGTAATGCGGAAGAAATGTATGGTTGACAAGAAGTTGATAACGTAGATTCAATGAATATTGCTTTAATACAATTGAATGCATTGATTTGAGGTAAATCTAATTTATCCTGATGATCCTTAATAGGCAAGTTAGCAATTTCAAATAGTTGACTGAAAACGTACTTCAATTTTGGATGATTTTTATCCCTCTCAGTACTTAAAATATTCGTTAATAAAAATGGTAGACCACCTGATCTTCTTGTAATGTGCTGAGTTTTTGTTTGTAACTGTTCCATAATTAGTGTTAACCACATATCTAACTGAGCTGGATTATCTCTAGTACATCTAACACAACATTGTCTGAAACAAGGTAGTACAGCTTGGAAGGCACCACTGTGACGGATAGAGAATAGTTGATTGATCAAGAGATCACCAATAGAGGTTAACATATGTTCAGATAGTGGAAATTTATCTAGTAGTACAATTAGCACAGAAGATATCTCTTTGACTGACCTGTAAGCATAACTGGATAATAATTGATCAGATACTCCACTATTTATATATTCCTCTGGTATTAAACTATCTGTCGCATCGTAACATAATATATCTCTTACTAACTCCCAAATATCTAACACGACATCCCAAACTTCTTCTAAGACAGATACCATTTGTTCGGAAATATCATTAATTTTTATTTCGTTTAATATTAAACTCAAAGAAGATAGATAACTACTCATATTGTTATTAGAATTTTGTAAGTAATTTTGAGATACCTGGGAAATTTCAGATTGTAATCTTCTTATATGTTTCTCCAAATATATATATTTATCTGATGATAAGTTGAACAACATAGAATCAATAGTAGCACCAATATCTGAATTCTGATAAACCTGGAAATTCTTCAAGATGACTTCATTTAGATGTACTACGTCCAAATTTTCAAATAATTGACTGGAAGGATCACTTTTTCTGAACAGCAGTAGCATTTCTTTGGATAATTTACGAATTTCAGGAACATCGTTACACAGATTATCAATCAATAGTCTGAATAATGCATCATCCTTGTGTAATAATATCTCAAATGGGTATTCCCTACGCTCTTGTTTATATAAATATTCTAATGGAACTTTTTTATCAATACCAGAAGAGATTAAAATGTCAAATATTTGTAGAGCCATTATATTCCTGTGATATTGGATACCAGGTGTCATTTCACACTTTAAAAAGTTAACTAACCATTTTAAAAATGATAAATAACCATCTAGTTGGCTTTTTATTTGGGTTTGTTCATTTTCGAATTTATTTGCTTTCCATAATTTCCCAAGTTGTCTATTTAATGCATATGCGGAATCACGGATTCTAATAATGAAATGTTTGAAAGAACTAATGAAGTAATTTCTATTTTCTAAATCTACATCAACGAAAAATATTTTCAGATTTTGTTTAATAACATCAAAGATATATGATTGAATTGTTTTCGATTTCTTATTTGCAAATGTTAAAATTTCAAATGTTTGTAGTTTATATTCATCAGTTTTTAAGAATTGTTCTAAAATATCTAATGAGATTAAATTGTTATTATGGAATGGTTCCTCGATAGAAACATTTTGACCAATTTTCAACAATGAAAGTAATAATGCAGGGTTCTCATGTAGGTTTTCAGATTGAATGAATTTAACGAAAGTTTCAGAAGGCATGGTTTTAAACAATGGTGTTAGAAAGTATAATGAAATTGGTTTTGTAAATTTAGATTTCTGTTGATTTTGTATAGTATGTTGATCCCAAAGTTTGATCCATTTGAACAAGTTATTGGGATCTTTACCAAAATGTTTGGAATAGACGTTTGTCAATAAACTAACCAAAGCTTTCCCAATTACATTAGCCAATGATTCTCTTGACATTTCATTTAATGCATCCTCTATAAAATATGGTCTTTTTTCGATGACTTTATACATATCTAACTCAACGGAAAACACTTCAATTAAACTATAATGGATTCTTGAAAATAGTGGAATATCTAATATAATATCTAACCATTTAGAGAGAAATTTATTGTAATTGGTTTGTGGTAGAACAGTTTTCAACAAGATCTGATATTTACTCAAAAGGTCTCTTAGGGCATTACTTAACGCAGGTGTACTATCAGACCAGAAATCAATAATGTATTGAAGAAGTATATCTCTTGCTTCAACGGTCAATAATGCGTTTGTAATTGTCTTGTGGAATTCATTGCTATTGATTTTTTTATTTAAAATGATTTTAGTAGATCTAACCATCCATATGGAAAGGGTATCAATCATTAATAATCTATCAGCATCACTTAGTTCTGTTGAATCTGATTCAATTGGCTTGAAAAGAGTCTTGAAAATTGTAATTAATGTATCAATTGTACCATCACTGTTATCCTCTTTTATTCTAGTTAAGATATCCTTTTGTAGGAGGTATACTTTAGCCTCAGTTATAAGTTCATTCATGGCAACTTTGTGCTGAATTTAGGTCCTCCACTTTATTAGTTTAACCAGTTGAAAGTAACAGAACAGTTAAACATATATGATTTATATCAAATTTCCCATAATCATTAAATACTAGTCAGTTCAATGTTTACTATTTTAGCCGATCTCATCGCTACTCGCAGCACGAAAATTTTTCGTCGATGCCCTTGATAACATACCATACAAATGAACAATATATCAAGAAGCTATGAATAGCCATTAACAGTTTCGATTATTATGGATTAGATTTATTATTATATAGTATTATTAAAATATATATATATGACATTATATGTAACTCCCCACCGGTAGTTATTTTTTCATAAACCTTTCGATCTATATTACAATAGAAATGAAATTGTAAAATAATAATATAATGACTATAACTTCAAACTTCAATTTTCTTGTAGAATAATATTTTAGAAATAATGAAAATAAATGGAATAGTTTATAAATTTATAATTTATTTTTTGAAGGTTGCAATTTTTATTTTTTTAGGATAATGCATTGCCATCAATTCTATATATTTAAAACTTCTTTGATTAAGTTAATGAGAATTAAAATGCAGACACAGGATATTAATGTAATCAATGAGAATATAATGAAATTAAAATGTTTAATTCGAATGATTTTTTTATTATTTAAATAGTAATACAGTAA
>JAXQGP010000148.1:0-40739 GCA_037040125.1 Kazachstania sp. M6911
TCGGATACACAATTTCTTTATCTCCGATTTTCTTGGTAATTTCGATCTTTAATAAACAGATTACTTCTTCTTTTCATTGAAACAACGATGACAAAACTATATTTCTATAATTTAGGTGACTTTTTACTCCAAGATTCAAATTCACAAACATATTTTTCTTCTTCCCACAACGGTAGCGTCATCAGCATTTGTACGAGACAAACACCCGTAGAGTGGTAATGCAGTTCTAACCTAGTATCCTGTACAGATATACAGGGGGGGATACCTTTCAAAATATCCTTTTATCCTCTACGCAACTTTCTGAACCTCACAATCAAACAATCACGAATAACAACATATCATAAAGAGGAGTTCGATAATATTAATTTTTTTTCCTAGATTTCAATGATTCGAGAATCATCCTTAAGTAAAGAATGGGAAACAAGTAACTTTTTTTAATGAACTACTCAGAAAGGTATGAAGGAAAATTTTTTTTTATTTCATTTTATTTCTGGTTTTGATTTTGGTTTTGGTTGTTACTGTTACTAAAATGCTCCTTAAATCTTGAACGGATTAATTTGAATCCCTGTTTCCCCTTACTTGTGTGAAAATGACCCAGCAAATTTTTGACAATTTATTTATTAAAAAGTACGATAATATCTGCGAATAAACAAATATACTTCAATATTACTTTTTCACTTCAACATATTTTGTATCACTAATGAACCATTGTACAAGGCTCACAATAAAAAGAGGGACAACTGAAAAAATTAAAACCTTCATTTGGTTTGTACATTAGAAGCTGTGAATCATCATCTTACAGTTCTTGATCTATGTTATTTTTAAAGTTTTTTCTTAAATAGGCAAAAAAATTAGCCGCCGAGTATTCGAACTCAAATTACTTGCAACAAATAGAACCAATTCCACTGTAAATTCCATCACTTTATCTGAGTTCCATTAAACCTTTCGATTTTATAAAGAAAACTGTCTTTTAAAGTTTCTAAATGCAAGGAAGATATTTCATTTTGCAGCAATTCATTACATTTTGTTGCATTTACTATACTGATCTCTGCTTTCATTTGACAAGAATTTTGTTATCCTCTCACAATTTCTCCTTTTTTTCCTAAAACTGATTTTTACCGCCAATGAATAAATAAGATTTGTAAATTTGTGATGCAATAGAGGAATGACATGGGAATCATTTTGAGTATCTTGAAAACTCTGTCCGAGGTATAAATACCACGGCATAAATTACTTCTAATTACGAATTCATCAGAATAATACATTCCTTTCCTCTTTTTGCCGATTTGTTTTAGTTATTTTTTTAATTTGTTCTCTTCTTCTTGATTCAATAAAGGCCATTACATTAATTTATTTCTAAAAATATTTCCTATCCAAAGATATTTAAAAAATTCCTATCATACAATTTTTATCCCTTTAGTAATAAACTATTAATATTTTAAATTTTTATCTCTACTAATATCTATTTTATTTTCCTTATTTCTCTTTACCAGATCTAATTATTTTGAATTTCTGGAATTATTATTATTTTTTTTATTTCTATCACAGATTAATCTATTTTTGTTGCAAAATTCAAGAAGCTATTAATCAATCAGAAATTTTTTATATCGTGACATAACAAATATATCTGGAATATATTAAGTTACAATAATAACAAATACATTTAAGTTATTTTAATTTTCTCGAATAATATTTATTTGATATGGGTTCAATTAAATTAACTAGATCTATATCATTTGACAGTAATTCTCATCTAAAATTAAGTGAAGACGATCTTTCAATGAAACAAAGAATTATTGAAACATCTTATAGTGATGTTTCATCTTATGAATCTAATGATGAATCTAATGACGATAATCTAAATGACACAGAAGAACACGAATCTGTAGAAGAAGAAGCTAATAAAATTGAGGAAAACTCAAGTACTGCAATAGGTAAATCAACTAAACAGACCGTATCTGATGGTACTAGGGGTCTACCATCTTCTTGTATTTTTGTTGCGAGTTTAACCGCCAGTCTTTCTGATGATAAATTATGTTTCTCAGTAAAAGAGAGATTTAAAGAATTTGGTGAATTGAATGGTGTTAAAGTTCTTCGTGACCAAGAGAATAGACCTTACGCATTCGTCCAATATACTAATGATCAGGATGCAATCAATGCATTGGAAAAAGCACATGGTACAATATTAGACGGTAGAGTCATTCGTTGTGAACCTGCTAGAGTCAACCGTACTTTATTTATTACTAATTTAACTCCTGTATCTCATGTAGAAATTAAACAGTTATGCGGTTCATTCGGTAAATTAGAACAATTAGTACCAAATAAAGATAAAAATCAGTTATCTCAAAGATTTGCCTATCCTGTTACGGTTTCAAATTCATGGTTCATTAGATTTGTCTATAGAGATGATGCTATTAGAGCTTTTGCAAATTTAAAGATGGATTCCCGTTGGACAGTTCAATGGGCTCAAAATGTTAATGTTCCAAGAAGATTCAATATGTTGTACAGAAACGATGATAACATCGAGATAGATTCATCAGTTGATTCTAATAAATATCTGAAGAAACGGAATGACTCTAATGAGTTATTTAGAAACAACTCAGTTGATAATCAAAACAATAGTAATGTTACTATTGATAAAAAATCTATCTTTGTTGGTCAATTACCAAAGGATACAACAACAGAAAATATTCAAGCCCATTTTGCCAGATATGGTACCATTGTAGATATCAATTTAATCCATAAACCAACCAACGTATTCACGTTCATTCAATTTGAAACTGAAAAAGCTGCTGCTGCTGCATTAGAAAAGGAAAATCACTCAACTTTTTTGGATAAAACTATTCATGTACAATATAAAGAATTGGGTGGTTACCATGGCAAAGGTGTCTTTAGGAGAAATAGCACTTATTTGGGTAATAATCATAGATCTAACCATTTTGCTGGTCCACAATTAAATTTGGCACCTCCACCAATTAGCATGTATCGTAGACATTCTAATGAAATAAATTCAGTAAATAATTATGGTAATCCAAATATGGTTGGCACAAATACATCCCCAAACGGTTCGTTACCATATATGCATTGTTTACCACCAAATTTACCACCCAATATTATTCCAAATTTTGATGGTAACATGTATCCATATATAAACGGTTCGTTACCTCGTAGTTATAGAAGAGGATCAATGCCAGAAAGTTGGATGACTCAAAGAAGAGAGTCAATTAATCATGAGGCTCAAAATAGTACCAATAAAAATAAAAAAATTGAAAATAAAAGACAAGATGCTGATAACACTTTGAGAACAACGACAGACACCGTTACCGAAATTACATCTGACGTCTCTGATTCCATAGATAGAGATGAGGCTGCAGTTGGCGCTGTTAATTCAACAACAACTTATAATAATTCGTCTGCAGGTAGCATGGTTAATGACTACAAAAATAGGATAGAAAGAATGGGTTTAACTAAAAGTAGAAATGGTAGTAACGATAGTATTGAATATACTGATCCAGTAAATCCGTATCTTTTCCAAAATTATTACTATTCTCCTTTACCTTATCATATCCCTGGTAACCAATCATCGCAAGGTTCAATTCAAACTCCTCCATACATGATGTATTATCCAATGCCACCACAAGGCATGCCTATGCCTGACGGTCCAATGATTCCAATGAACTTCCCAATGAATATGAAGAATGGCGGTTCTGGAACATCATCTCCGAATAGATTTAATTCATACGTTCCTCCACAAGTACCAAGAGAAAAAGACTTCCTTGATTACTAATATGGTTTGGAAATTTTATCATTAATATTCTTTTAGTGTCCAACACGGTATCTTGATTCTTTTTACTTTTTCTCATTTTCTGTCAAAGATGTTCACCTAATCCAATTTTCAATGTGACGCCATCTGAGCCTAACGTTATATCAATTTGTGCAATTTCGTTCGCCACTGTTTAAGGCATAAATAGAGTGAGTTTATTATATTTTTTACAAACATTGATTGCCAGGTAAAAAAAATTATTACCTCATCAGACTCAGATTTTGTATACTCAATTAATAATATTCATTAATTTACTATACCAATATTATTTTATTTAATTTTTTTTTATTATTCTTTTTGTCGAAATTGTTTTTCGTTTTGGTTCATCTTTTTGTAATTTGACATATATAACTGTTATATTTAAAATACAATAAATGTGCATATGGCCGTTTAAAACAGAAGTCTAGTTAATTACAAGAAATTAAATAAACGAAATAATTAGGAAAGCAAATTAAATTAGTAATTGTACAAGTTTATTAGATGATGCACATTATATATAAATGATTGTTTAAAAATGGACGGCTGAAAAAAGAAGGTAACTAACTATTCTGTTCAATCAGGAAATACCGAACCTCAAAAAATACTAAAAATTCCAATCTAGGCAGTAGTGTAAATCGCAGAAAAATATTTAAAATAGATAGATAACAATGTATAGAATTTAATTTATCCCTAAATAGCCTTCTTTTCTGGTTCGTCAATTCTACCTAATTGATAATGAGAAATTTCGATCAACTTGGTTTTAGCTACATTATACGCACTCTTAACCTGTGGTGGAATTGATGGATGACTTATAATACCATCTAATCTGACTCTACATTGTGAAAATGCAGCTTTTGTATATTTAGAATTTTCATATCTTAATTTTAAGAATAAAAGATCTGTAATTAGTACAATCCATGAACTTGGATACCATAATAATGCTCTTAGGAATAGTAGCACTATAATCATAATTTCAGAAGTGCCTACCCAATACATACACCTTTCATTATAAGTATGTGTGAATTTAGCAACAGTAGCAACAGTACTATTATTTTCCTTAGAAATTCCAAATACGACTGGTAATAAAACATTTTGTAGATATTTTAATACGTGAAATAAAGAAAATAGGGAGTATGGAATTAGAGACATTGAAAAGATTGGGGTTAATAACCAAATAGCAGCTAAGACGAAGTATAAAACGTTTTCATCATTAATTAAAGCATTAAGTGAGAATCTTGAACCAGCATTAGCAGCACTAGAAGATGTGTTGCTTGATGTTGAACCATTTTTGACATTTTGATAATATTGCTGGTAAACGATGATACCAAAAGAATGTAAAACACCAACATATGCAATTCTGTATACTATTCTATTGAAAGAGAATAGATATATGAAGGAACAAAATAAAACTACTGCATGACCAGCGAACCAGGCAAACTGCAGGTTTTCGGTCAGAGAAACGAATCTTTCCTTTATAGTTCCCTTTAATTCTTTATGGGTAGCACTTTCTTTATTGGTATTATTATTTGTGGCGGTCATAGTTGCTTCAAGTGTTATGTTTCTAATTTGTAATCCCCAATTGTGATATTGGTGTGGTGACAACTTCAGATAGTTAAGCAAAATGAACAGGGTCAAATCTCAGTCAATTACCTAAATAAAGATCTAAACTAGATATAAATCAGTGAAGTAAGATTATTGAGTGTGTATAATTCAAAACTTATAAACTAAATGCAACTTAAATTCTTACCAAAACAATAATGTTATCTTTCCCCTTGTACTAGTTCTGTTGGGAATTATCTGAGGATCTCCCTAATTGGAATTTAGTTCCTTTCAGTTTCGCTGTATTCTGTGCGTTGTGTGTCAAAAAAATATTTTCAGTATTATCAGCGGCATGAAAATGAAGTAAAGGGTGCAGGGCTTGCAAGTTAGGGTTACCTATTATTTGATTTACTATAACTACTTAACAAATATATATTGGTCCATCTATTATATATAAAATTTAACATCGCCATTATTTATGTTTTGGTTTCTTCTTCTTAATGATAGAGGACAAATCATTTATAACGCCATCACTGTTTGCTGATATTTCATCTTGAGATAATAATTGCCCAAGGGCACGTTTCAGTACGCTATCGAATTCAGGATGTCTTTCTCTAATGTCCATTTGCGATTCTTTAATATCATCTAAATCTTCCTTTAGTTCTAGTAACGTAGTTTTATCTTTCTCTACATCCTTTGATTTTCTACGATCTACTCTAAGTTCGATCAACCTTATTATCTTCTTCAAGTATTTTTTATAATTCTTTGTGTCTTGAGCCCATTTTAATGCTTCACATAGTTTCATGTAACCTTCTGTAATATCTTCATTGGTGTTGTCATCCTTATAATGTTCTTCTAATAAGCTTAATGCTTTTTCATAAGATGGGATAGCTTCTTCAAAATTTTCTAGTTCTAGATGATTATTACCTGCTAAATCATAGACGTCACTTAATAATAATATATTCAATGCATTATCTTCTTCAATACTTTTGATCAAACCCAGTAATATCAATGAACTCTCGAACGGATTACCAATAATAAATTGTTCGAAGCCCTTCAGATCTTGCTTGCCAAGCGCATTTGCTTTGTCGTCGTTATCATCATCTTCATCTTCGTCTTCCAACTCCTCTTCTTCCTCATGTCCGAACTGATAAAATTTGGTATTGGCGGAGGCTTCATTGCTTTCATTTTGCTCGTTATTTTCACCTTCACTTTCTTCTTCATCATCTTGTTCCTCCTCGTCTTCTTCCTCGTCCTCGTCCTCATCCTCATCCTCATCATCATTTGGTCCACCAGCTAGTAAATCATTGGAGGCAATACCATGCTTGTATAGAGCAGTTGCCAATTGTAATAATTCATCTGGTTTCACAGTAGTTATCTCAACATCATTACCATATTGTGTACTTAATTGTTTAATTAAATCCATCACAACTTGTTCTTCAGGAGCGACATCCTGAGTCTTGGTTCCACTAACTAATTCAAACGACATATTTTGATATCTTCCTCGTTATAATAATAACGTTATGAATGGTTGTTTATTCTTGGTTTTACACAATATTTATAGTAAGAAGATTCACCCTTAAGATAGAGCCTAATATGTAAGACTGAACTTTAAATCTATGATTTCTTGTTTTGATTCATTAAAGAGAGTCCTCTAACTTTCAGTTCGCTGCGTATACTTAACGCGTCGCGTTGCGTATATTCGTAGTCCACTTATGAAAGACAATTCAAGTCCAATAAGGGAAATTAGCAATAGCCTATCATAAACATGACAAACCGTACTTGTACAATATTCCCTGAAATTTGCATTCGGTAAATTGGAGAATATATGTATATACATACGTATACATAAATTATGAATCTTAGAGGATGTAACCTAATAATAACAGCCGCAAGTATCTAACGATCACCATCTTTTTTCACATACTGAGACACATTATATAACAAACTAGTCAACTTTCGTTGCTCTAAATTCCCGAACGAACAATTAATAAATGATGCTATCATAATTTGCTTTACAGGTAACTTGTAGAGAGCAGCTCTATTGTTAAGAGAATGACAATTTGCCCGAAACATACTCTTCAATCCCGTGACATTTCTTTCAAAAAGAATAAATATCACGTCAATAGAATGTACATATTCTATTAAAACTGGTAAATCTTCTTTTGGTGTGGTCAATTTTTTACAACAATTAGGTAATGATGTGACTTCCTTCAATCTTAACGTTTAAATGTCGATATAAAACTTTTATCAACGATTTCAGTCAATCTAGACTCTTCACCTTAGTATTACTGGCAACCCTCTTTACATCCATGAAGAATAATGATATTAGATAAGCTATATCTTTCTTTTAAAGATTCCTTACCGCTTCCATTAGATCATTAATGCGAAAAATGATTGATGTACTTTCGATTAATGGATAAGTTTCTGATAATGGATGATAGTCGTAGCTAGAATTATTGTTGTTTCTTCAAGAATTCGGAATAAAAATTTATAGCAATCACTGTCATTTAGCCATTGCACGTCATCTATATTCCCAAATAGGGAATTTGTTAGAATAAAGAGAGAAATGTGTGGAAATATCATGAAAGATAATTTGTAACATTTTATTTCCAAGAACTACCCAATTAAGAGTGAGGAAATTACTCCAGATGAGCAATACCAAAACTATTGAAAGCTAATACACATACATCACGGCGACAACATATCCTATTGCAAAAATGTAGCTAATGAAAATTCTTAACAATGGGACCAAAGAGGCCGGTGCGGCTTGTGGAAAGAAAGTGTGACACCCACTCGAGGTCTTCTGAATTAAAGACAAGACCTAATTTGTTTACTTTCCAAGAATACATCACTACCAACGATAGTAGATAGGGTTCTTAAACTGTTTCCGACATACAAAATTGACACTCAACGCCTCGCCAAATCTTTTTTTCACAAAATTTTTTCATTGCAGACAGAGAGAGACGCCAAAAGAACGAACAAAGAAACAGACAGCGGGTCGGCCCATCGACAATGCGGATTAAACAGAGCCACAACGAAATGAGCAAACAAACAAACAAACAAAGCAACTAAGTAAATTCATAACCTAAATGGGAATTACAACAGACTATCATCGTTGGAGAGTTCATTGAAAAGTTAACTTGAAACTTATATCCCATTCATATTTTAATTGAATTATTTTATACGGACTTTTAAGAATATATATATTTAAACATATGTTAACCAAGACAAAGGTTAATGACATTGATAATTATATTGTTATAATAGTTTAAAAAAACACGATATTTACTTACTCACCACAGCTAATAATATTATAGTGATTTTACATCTGTTTTTAACATTAATTAATAACTTGTTCAAGCCAAATTTGAATGAATTAAAATACTATATACTTCCTTCCATTTTGTATATAATACTACAAAAAACATTCACTTTTATTTTTCATCTTTATTTGAGGAGATAAAACATACCACACATTATCAATAGATATTATACCGAATCATAATCATTTTATTTAATTTAAAATCTGATCATCTCAATCCCAAATATAAAGTTCATACACATCCGCATATAAATATGATGACTCAAGATCAACAGGAGGCTCATAAACGTGATATAGTACAATATTATACTTCATTGAAAACATTCTTTGAAGTTACAGGAGTACAACAATTAAATAGAGAAACTTCACCAAGAGCACAAAAGGCAAGATCTAAATTACTAAAATTATCATTTTCACAATTTTATGAATTAAGCACAGATGTATCAGATGAATTGAAAAGAAGAATTAATGAGGATCAAAATAAACCCGATTATTTATTACCAAGGGCAAATTTTCATATGAAGAGAAATCAAGCTAGACAAAAATTAGCAAATTTATCACAGACAAGATTTAATGAATTAGTTGATGATATATTATATGAAATTAGAAGAAGAGGATTTGATATTTATACTCCAAGACAATCTGAATCTAATTCAATGCAAAATCCTAATAACATTTTACCTACTGAAACGGATGCTCCTGAAATTCACATCAATGACATCAATAAGGATAATTCTATAGGTGAAAGACATTCAAATGCAAGTCAAATACCTGCAACTACTACATCAATTCAACCGTCATTAATTATTCCCAAGAAGGCGTCAATCGATTGGTCATCATCTGAAGAAGAACCTGAAAATGATGGTTTAACGGGTTCAAACCTTCCACCACAATTAAATACAGATGGTGAAGATTTCAATGATGCTCCATTTGGTCTAGAGATTCAGCCACGAACTATCGAAGAATCTCAATCAACAGATAATAATATATTGTCAAAGGATGAAATTCCAGATATTAAAAATAACACAGACATTTTCGCTACCCCATTACCTACCACCAGAACCCGTGATATAGCTGATGACAATGGTATAGAAGATAATGCAAATGATACATTCAATGCCAATAATCAAACAGGTACATTACAAGAAAAATTAGAAAATACATTCAGTGGTTTGAACGACCCAACGATTGATCTTCCAACCCCTGAACTACAACCTCTAGGGAAAAATATCTTACCTCCTGAATTGTCTACTGGTACAGATCCAGATTCAGAACCAAAGGGCTCAGAACCAGAACCTTATATGGAACCATTCCCAGAAAATGAAACATCAATAGAAACACCCTTAGAGAAAGAAATCGAAGATTTAGAATCATTAAATAATCTGCAACAGAAAAATATTAAAGAGATCTCAACGAATGATACATTATCATCATCATCATCATCGATACAACCGGATAGTCATACAACGATAACAAATGATCAAATCAATGTACCGTCAACTAGCGTTCCATCAATTAGTTCTACACATAGACAAAGTGAATTTGTTCAATTGAATACCCAAATTCGTAACTTATCGATAGAAAATGAAAATTTAAAACAAAAGATTTCAATGTTAGAATTAGAATCTAAATTTAAAGCAAATCAAAACAATGGTAATAGTGATAATAATAATAATACTAAAGATAATGCTGACATAGTACAAATGAAAGAACAGAGTCTGTTGGAATCTGATCAAATTGGGAGATTTATTACATCTGACGGTATCCTTCCATTGCAACTGGTTACCGATCTAAATAATAACATTAAAATGTACTTTACAATAATACAATCTTTACAAGGCGATAAAGGAAACTCTTTAGGTGATAACCTTTTCAAAGCTCTTGCTCAGACTTCTAATTTGATATCTCAGATACTGACATTAACCGATATTCCAACTTTCAAGGATCCAGTACATCTACTAAAGGCGTCATTTTCGCACCTAATATCAACAATTAGATATTATTCTTTATATCATACATTATTACCTAAACTTACCATTTTTGCGGCTGTAACAGAAGTGGCATTTGCTTCTTGTAATTTAATTGAGTCAGCCCATATTAAGCAAACTGATGACATGGATAAGATGACAAAGAAAGGTTTAGCAATTAATATTCCAAAACAAGATCATATTATTAATCCAGTCACAAAATCTGCATCCCCTTTACCACTAGGCGTAGAATCTAATAATGTCTCAACACCAACTTTAAATTCAGTTTATACAAATCCGTCTGCAATCCTCAATGATAATAATGAAATTGGTGAGAATTCTCCAGTGAAACCTTTGAAAATTACTCAAAAATTAGGTAATCAATCACCAAATTTGGTACCGAAGATAAATACTAGAATGAGACAACCTTCTGGCAGTGGTCTTTTCTCACTGATGATAGATCAAGAAAGAAACCATAGTAAATCTCCCAGTTTAGCAAGTAACCCATCTAGAGGTTCCGGTGTTCCATCTTCATTGAATTTGAATAATATACCTAAGACTTCAGAGGGGAAAATATCTAGTACATTAGCTGATTCCATGAAACCAGAAATTTCTACAAAAAACTTAGATCTAGAATCAAAGGTTCCTCAAAGAGAAGAAAAAGAACCAACCTCAATTAAGGAGATCCCTTCCAAACCTGTAGTTAAAGAAGAAAAAATCAAGAGTCAAACATTCGAGAAAGTAAGCGAAGATAAGAATAGCATTCCAGTAGACAATAGAGGTTCAAGATCATCTGCTGGTTTAGCTATGTCAATAGATAATATCTTTGGTGGTGAAAAGGCTAACGATGACGAATTAATTAAACATACAGAAAATGGAGAAAGTTCAGATTTGAAACCTGTTTCTGAATTACGTAATAATTCGAATCAATCTTTATCTAGATTTGAAAATTCGGGAAGTGATGAAAATTTAAATAAATCACCTACTGTTTTACAACTTGATTCTGATAATGATGAGACATTTATGGCGTTAAGAAAAGTTCAAGAGACCAAGAAATTAGAGAACGATAAACAGAAATTAACGGAAGACAAGATAAATGAACCTACTGCTGTTGAGGATCTGAATGTTATTGTTGATAAATCCAAAACTGAGGAGGTAACTAAGCTACAAGAAGTTCCTGAGGTTAAAAAAGATACCAGTGTACAAGTTTCAGAACCTAAAGAAGAAATCGAAGCTATAGAAAACTTAGATAGTCAAGTTCCGGATGTTCAAAAAGATACCATTATACCAGTTTCTGAAATTAAGAAAGATATAACTAGTCAAGTCTCTGAATCTAAGAATTCAACACCAATAATTAAACCTTTAAAGATAAATAAATTAGAGAGTGCATCTTTGAAGAAAGTTAACTTGAATAAAGTTAATTTAAATAATCAAAGTCCAAACGTTACAAACCCAAGTAAATTTGATGAACAACCAGAGAAGAAAACCGAAATAAATATGATAACACCTGTTGAGATACCGAAAAGACATGAATCTAGATTAAGAAAACCAAGTGTTACATCATTAGGTGATAAGAAGCAAGTTTCAGAACCGAAAATCAAAGAAGAAGAAAATGACAAGGAGGTTAGAATTCCGGAAGAAGTAGTAGTTAAGAAAGAAAATGAGACGAAAGCTATTCCTGCAGCTGATATTAAAACCGAAAATGATGACGACAACGAGGATGAGGATGAGGATGACGATTCAAGTTATCAATTTGTACCATTAAAGACTGAAGCTGATGATAATCCAACCATACCTCCCGCTAGTGAATCCGAGAACTCTAGTGATGAATCTGATGATGAATCTGAAGATGATTTTGATGTTGATGCGTTTGATATTGAAAATCCTGATAATACATTATCTGATCTTTTACTTTATTTAGAACATCAAACAGTTGATGTTATATCAACAATTCAATCTTTGTTAAGCTCAATTAAAGAACCTCAATCTACAAAGGGTAGTTTAAGACAAGAATCTAATGCAATCAATCAAGTTATTGGACAAATGGTGGATGCCACTAGTATTTCTATGAATCAAAGTCGTAATGCCAATTTAAAAGAACACGGTAGTTGGGTAGTACAAAGTTTAGAAGATTGTGCACGTAGAATGACTACGTTATGTCAATTAGATAAAGATGGTATATTAAAAGAGATTAAATCTGATAGTGACTATGCTGATAAGAATTTTAAACAAAGATTAGCTGGCATTGCATTTGATGTTGCTAAATGTACTAAAGAATTAGTTAAAACTGTTGAAGAAGCCAGTTTAAAAGAAGATATTGAATATTTAAATTCTAGAATTCATTAAATAAAAGTGGAAACGGAAGCAAAAAATATATAATCATATATATATATAGACTCTAAACTGAATTGTATTATAGAAATGAGGAAAGAATATGAATGTCGTTTCGAATATTATTTTTGTTCGTTCGTAAGAATATATATTAATTATGACTAAAAGAATATAGATAAAAAACTTATAAATATTATAGAAAAAGGATGAGTGATTATAAACTATGACGTAACTTGTGTAACTTTGAAAAAACATGTGAGATGGTTTAAATATTATTTTTCAGTAAAAACTTGTAATCCCTTCATCTAATATACCTAAATTAAACCATTCATGATCTAATGCTTGTTTTGCTGTGATTCTTTTTGTTGGATCGAATTCGAACATTTTATTTAATAAATCTAAGAAATGATACCAAAATAAGAAGGTTTCCTTTGATTGTGAAGTCTTTGATTGTAAATGAATCCAATTTTGTTCTGCAGAAATTTTTGAATTAATTATAAAATTTGAATCATTTAAATCATTTCTTAAGAATTTCCCAATTAATTGATCTAAACTTGTTACATTATTTTCAATTCTTTTAATAATTTTTTCATCTGTTATAATTTTACCAGTAAAATTATCAATTTCAGGCCAACTAATTTTTTTTGATTTTCTATTAAAATGCTTAATTACATTTGAATTTAAATCCTGTGGTAAATTTCCAATGTTATTATCATATTTATAAAACATTGTATCAATTAATTTTTGTGGGATTTGTAATTGATTAATTTTTTGCATCATTATTAAATGTTCAAAATCGTTATGTATTGGATAAAGCGATTCGCCTGTGGCTAATTCAACCAGTACACAAGCAATTGACCAAATATCACATGGATAAGACCAACTTAATCCCAGAACAATTTCGGGTGCTCTATAATGTCTTGTTGATATTATTGGTGGATGATACTCATCATAGAATATTGCAGAACCAAAATCGATAATTTTAATTTCTGGTGTTTTCAAAATTTTTCTAATACCATTTTGCGAAGCTTTTCTTCTTCTTGGAGATAATTTTGATACAACACTATCAGGCAATTGATATTGAATGAAATTTTGATCGTCACATAATAGAATATTTTCAGGTTTAATATCTGTATGAATAATATTTAAATCGTGTAGGAAACATATCGATCTAATTAATTGTCTTGCGATAGCTTGGATTTGTGATCCCGGGAATCTACCGATCCCGTTCGAACACATAAAGTCATAAATTGATTTCCCATGTAAGTTCGTTATTAAACAAATATGATTTTTATAGTCGAAATAATCTAATAGAAGTAAACATTGAAATGAACCTGTTATATCATTCTGTGAGATTGTGTTTAAGATTCTTAATTCTGTTCTTGCTGCTTCTCTGTATTTATCAATCGATTTGATAATTTTAACAGCAACGAATTTTTGATCTATTTGATCAAAACATTTTAATACTTTACCAAATGTACCTTGACCTAACAGTTCTTTCACGACGAATTTATTTTGTTCACCAAAGATATCGTTTTCTTGATAAACATAATGACCATGTTCATCTGTTTTAAAAAAATGTTGCGAATTATCAGCAATTGTTGAAGATTTTGATTTTTTCTTGAATTTTCTATTTAATAAGAAATTTGAATGGTGTTGTTCTGGCACTATGATAGGATTTGAAGGTATTATCCTTAACGGAACTAATTTATTTGATTGCAAAGTCTTCGTTGAAGAACCATTTAAATTTAATAATTCACTATCGTTTTGTGTGCGTGGGGGAACTTGGATATTATTATCGATGTAATTATTATTGTTTTGATTTAAATTAAATAAATCTAATTTTGATAAAGGTAATTGTGGCAACGATATTGTTCTCTGTTTTTTGGTAGTTGAACTTGGTAATATTTGCTTGCTGTCATCATAATTATAATACCTTTGTATTGGTTGTTCTTTTATAAATACTACGTCGTCATCGTCATCACTGTTATCATTTTGAATTTTATTAATTGTTAGGTTATTATTTAAATAGTTTGTTTGTTTGTTTAACATTTCATTAATTATCTTATCCTGGTATAAGATATCATCTTCATCATCATCATCAATAATTACGTTATTATTATTATTGTTATTTGTATTATTAATATCCATATCCATATTCATATTATTATTTTGAGGTAATAAAAAATTATCACGTTGACGTTTTCTTGTATTTTTATTATTGTTGTTGTTCATATGGTGTAAGATTTCTGAACGTACCATTATTTTAATAGGGGCAAAGAGATGTGTGGTGCACTTTATAACTGCTAAATATGTAAGATCTCTAAATTGTAATCAGAGAGATGTATATGTATATGTATATATATATACATACATATGAAATATATGTACAATTTATAAATTATTGATATTTCTCCATTCTTTATAAACCCCTTTAGTAAAGGAAACAATTGCCAACCTCTCTCAGCTAGTGCAATGCATACATACATGGTTAGTACCCTCATCAGCGTATGTAAGTATGTAAGTGCAATTAAAATTGATTGTCTGAATGTCTATCTGTCTTTCTGAACCGAACACCTCCATCAATAATTCGTTTGACCAGAGAGAGAATATCGTATTGTATGCTTGGAAGAGCGTGTTCTCTCTCTCCGTTTTCACGCACGTTTATTCGATAGACAGAACGAGACTCGGTGCCCGCTCTGTACGGGCCGTTGTGGGTGTAATTACCGCTGCATGGCCCAGTTGATAACTGTGTTTGTGTGGTGTTGTCCATACGCTCGGAGCATAAACCGCGCACAAGCCCACAGGGCGGATGCGGCTGTGCGGGCATTCGCAATTTCACTGATTTAGCAAACGGAGAAACGACGAAAGAAATTGTTGAGAGGGGAGCGACTGTGATGCAACGGAAACTACTGCGGACGGTCTCGCATGTGCAAATTGTTCGGTTATCTTCTTTGAAACAAGTGAGGTTGGGCCGGCGGTTCGTCTGGCGTGATGTCCGGGAGGAGCGAAAGTTTCTCTCCTGCCCCCTCACTTCGCTCCCGCAGCGGTGATATCATTCTTGCTGCGAGAAGCATCCCTGAATGAATGGCTGGCTGGCCGGCTATTCGCCGCTTATTTATTGAGGGGTGCTATCTCCGTTTAATTGCAATCTGTTTACTTCTTGTGGTATTTGTTATTATACAACGTAATACAATTAGCGTATTTATTTATTTATTTACAGAGAGTTTAGATGCGCGCATGTGTCGGCGTCTCGCTCATTGTGATACACAGGGTAACAGCCATTATTATCGCTTCTCACCAAATTGATGCTCTGTGGCGCTCTTATTCTTGGAATTGGCAACTTCTTGTTCGTGTGAATCCTTGGGTAAACCTAAGTGTGACCATTCATCTCTATCCATTAATTTATTATCCATTCTACATCTTAAATATTCTTTAGCTAATAACCTACAATTTGGCGCATTCTCATTATTAACTAATTTCATGCATTTTAAATATTTTGACATCTGTTCGAAACATTCATTATCGTGATCTAACGGAAAGGACCCACGTTCAGGTGGCGTAGGTGACAACGCTCTTAACGAGTTACCAGGATTACCAGACATTTTATAATTCAAATAATTTTTATACCTATATCCATATATGCATATACATATGCTAGAGAGTATTAAGTGTTTACAGTACGCGTTCTTAGATCTGCCTAATCTTCTCTTTTAACCAATACAACATCTCCCCTCAACATATAAGTTTCCTTATTTTTCTCTAATTTCTTAAATGTCCCCCCGCGTTGACACAACTAATATATTTTATGCATTTACTTTTTTATTGTGACCGTATAACGGGATAATCATTCGGCTTAAATATATATATATATATATATATATATTGTTTACAATATCATTATACATAGTTTATAGTATCATTATATATTGACATAGACAGAAAAAACAAAATATTAGTAATAGCGTATATCACAAATCTATGGTCTTAATCTCTTTGGATCTCTTGGGAATAATGAAGCTCTTCTAATATTTTTCAAATCTAAGAAAAACATAACAACTCTTTCTAAACCAATACCACCACCGGCATGTGGAGCACAACCATAACTAAAGGCTTCAACATAATCCTTTAAACCTGGCTCGTCTGGTGATAAGCCATGGGCCTCCATACGTTTCTTCAATAAATCATGATCATGAATACGTTGAGCACCACTCATAATTTCTTCACCTCTCATGAAAAAATCATACGAATTAGAATAATTTGGATTTTCAGCATCTGGCATAGTGTAAAATGGTCTAATAGCCAATGGGAATTTATCCAAAATATAAAAATCGGTATCATATTTATCACGAACTAATTTACCTAATAATTTTTCATTTTCGGTACTTAAATCATCATAGTCACCAACTTCAACTCCAGATTCTCTTAACATTTCAATACCTTCTTTATAAGTTAACTTAATCATCTTACCATCCTTAGGTAATTTAAAGTCTTCGATTGGATATTGTTTACGTACAATATCAATTTCTTTAGAGTAACGTTTCTTTAATTCACCAAAGATGAAAACAAACAATTCACTTAACACATCTAATACTTCGTGATAATGTTCTTCAAATGTCATCTCTAAATCTAAACCGGTAAATTCAGTCATATGACGATGTGTATTAGAATTTTCTGCACGGAATACTGGACCAATTTCAAAGACACGTTCGAAATCAGCAATCATTAATTGTTGTTTATAAAATTGTGGAGATTGCGCTAAATAAGCTTTACTCTTGAAATAACTAACTTCAAAAACGTTAGCACCACCTTCACTAGCGGCACCTAACATCTTTGGTGTATGGACTTCGGTAAATTTCTTATTAGATAAAAATTCTCTAAATAATGAACAAACACCACTTTGAATCTTAAAGATCGCTTGGTTTGTTACAGTTCTTAAATCAATAACTCTAGCATCTAATCTAGTATCTAAATTAACAACAGGTAAACCAGCTTCTTCAGCCTCCTTCTCAGATCTTGAAGCATCTTCAATTAAAATTGGTAAAGATTCTGGAGTTTCACTAATGGTATGAATATCCTTAATGTGAATCTCTAAATATTGTCTAGTGGCACTAGTAATTGCTTCTTCAACTTTAACAACTGTACCTCTAACCAAAACAATACTTTCTAGATTTAAATTAGCAGCCCATTTAACCATTTGCTTAGAAATGGAACCATCCTCTTTATTAAATTTAACTAATGCTTGCATTAATTCATTTTGTTGTCTTAATGTTAAGAAGGTTAATGTAGCACCTTGTTGTCTCTTGTTATGAATTCTAGCTCTAAATAACATTTCTTTACCATTATCAGTTTCTTCATTCAAATCTTGGAATTTAATTCTTGGTTCATTAGTACGAACGGTTGATTGAATCAATGGAAATTTACCATAATGGTCTTTAGCGGTATCACTGGCTGCAGCGGCACGTTCTCTCTCTTCTTTCTCCTTAGCTTCTTTAGCCTCTCTTTCTTGTTTCTTCTTTAATTTTTCTTGTTCTTTTAAATATTTTTTTAAACCTTTCTTAGATAATGGCTTACCATCTTCACCAAGAATAACAGGTTGTTGTTCGGCAGCTGGGGCAGCGGCTGGAGCAGCAGGTGTAGCTTGTTCCTCAGACATGATTGTATGGTTTCTTCGCTATTGCAGTAATCAATTGACCTAATATTTCGTTGTGAACAATACACATTTATATACTGAATTTGCTGCAATAAGGTGAAAATTTAGTTTGTTCGTTGAAAGAATTATTCCCTCCCTTCCATCAATAATTAACAACCAACACACGATCTATGCGTCATTCATTGCAAGAAAATTTTTTTTCACTTTTGTTCTGTTATGCGGCCATTTTAATGAGAACGTATATCACTAAATACGGAACACAGTCAATGACACATTTTTTTGACTTACTCACTTACTTAACTACCCTAAGAATTAAACTGTCCCCATTATATATAAGGACAAGGTATCATCATACCAATGTTGGTATAATCGGAACTCATTGTCAATATATCAGGAACTGATACAATTGTTCATGATAATAATACTTAGAGAGTGCAAGTAGCTGCCGTATTACTTCACTAACAGATTTTTCATTTCTTTACGCGTTGAGAGAAATTTTAGATACCCGATACATTAGAGCTGCCTGTGAAGTAAAGGGACTCCTGTCAGTGCGTGGGTGGGCACCTTTGACAATGATACGTTTCTGAGCAGGAATCTGGAGAAATACATACACATTTCTTGATACTAGCGTTAATATAGGTTGATTCTTGAAATCATATACATTTAGTCGACTATCTATTTATTGAGATCATTACATCGGATCAAAATTACGTAGTGAGATTACGTCTCTAGATAATGTTTAAACAGTTATCACAATTAAGTAAAAATCTCTCAGATGAATTACAAAAGGGATTATCTGATGAATCATTTTTAAATGATACAAATAATAGTAATAACAATAATAATAATTCGAAATTAGACGAAACAGTTTTCTCTGATGGTACAAAATTTATTGATTTACCTAAGGATATTCAAGGAAAATTACGTAAATTCGATAAGTATGAATCCAAATATCCTTTATTATTAAATGCTTATAAGAATGAAAAAGTTAAAAATGGGAAATTTGATTCAATTAAGAAAATTTTAACCGAAAATACTCCAATTTCTGATGTTAATGATGTTGAAGAAACTTTACCTGCATTTTTCCAAGATTTAAATAATAGAACTTCAATTTTAAATAATGAAATTAAAAGATTAAATAAAGTTAATGATGAAAATGGAAATTTAAGGAAAGAATTAGAAGATGCTCAATCAAAGGTACAACAGAATATCGAAGACACTAATATTAATAAAATTGGTACTTCCAATAGTGATAACGATATTAATCAACTTCAGGAAACAATATCAAAGTATGAGAATGAGATAAATACTCTAAATGAGACTACATCTGAATATAAAAATGAAATATCTACTTTAAAAGACAATATATTAGAATACAAATCAGAGATAAATACAAAGGATGCACAAATCAAAATAATCGATAAGGATCTATCAGAAACGAAAGCCAAATTTAATAACTTTGAGAAGCAACAAAATGAACAAAATGAGAAGATTGCTAACTTATCAACTGATACAACAGAAAAAGATAAAATCATAACCGATCTGAAAAAGAATATAGTTGAAAAAGATCAGCAAATTAAATCATTACAGAAGGATATTAAATCTAAGGAAGAAACCATTGATTTATTGGAGAAGGATGTCAAATCTAAGGACGAAACCATCGAATCTCTAAACCCTACATCTTCAGATAACACATCAGCTTCTGTCGATACTATAACAACTCCAATGGCATCAATAACTCCTGCAAATAATAATAACACCAAGAAAAATAAAAGAAAGAACAAGAAGAAGAAACAACAACAACAACAAAATGAAATCATACATGCTGAGAAGGCTGAGGAATTAGCACAGACCAATCCTGTAGAATTAAAGGAATTACAATCCAAATATGAACAATTAGGTAAAGAATTTGAAACTTTAAATAATATTCATACTAACTGTGAGAAATGGGAAGATAAATTTAATGATTTGCAAAAAACTCATTCTAGTTGTGAAAAATGGGAGGAAAAATTCAAGACGTTACAAGACACCCATGCTAGATGCGATGATTGGGAAAACAAATATAATACACTACAGGAGGAGTCAGATAAAAAAGCATCAGATGCGTCCCTGGAAGATTTACAAAAGAAATGTGATGAAGTTGAAGCAGAACTTGTTGCTTCAAGAAAGTCATTGAAACAAAAGGATACGGAAATAGAAGAAGTAAAGGATATGTTAAGAGATGTAGGTAATGAATTAGTTGAAGCAAAGGATCAAATTAAAGAATCTTCCAAAGTACAGAAACTAGATGAAGAATCTAAAAAGCAAATTGAAATGTTGAAGAGAACTAATGAATTATCAGAAAAGAAGGTGAAAGAAATCGATACAGAACGTACAGTTTTAAAAAAAAGTATATCTGATTTGACTAGAGAAAAAGAAGAATTAAGTGTCAAATTTAAGAAATTACAAGCTGAGAATAGAAATATGATAAATGACTTGAAAGAATATAAGACAATTAAGAGTGCTGTCATGCAAAAGGAGAAAACCATTCTTTATCTTGAAAACCAAGTTAAGGAATACAATGAGAAGCAGAATATATTAAACAAACGATCGACCGATTTAGAGGCAGAAAACTCTCAACTAAATAGTAGAGTATTACTACTCAAGAAAGAAAACAACAATTTAAATAGTAATATCAGTAAGAATAGTACAACATATGAAAATTATGTTAAAGAGAACGGTAAATTAACAGAGAGACTTTCCATCTTGCAAGAAAAATACAACGCTTTGGAGGACCTAAAATCAAATTCAAGTGATCAAGTTGATTCGATAAAGAGACAATGTGAAGAATTGAATTTGAAATTAAAGGAATCATCCAAAAAG
Source organism: Kazachstania sp. M6911 (assembly GCA_037040125.1). NCBI lineage: Eukaryota > Fungi > Ascomycota > Saccharomycetes > Saccharomycetales > Saccharomycetaceae > Kazachstania > Kazachstania sp. M6911. The sequence continues at coordinate 21,480 of JAXQGP010000148.1, forward strand.
ATCAGATCCTTGGAGGATGAAATTAATGATTATTCAAACATCATCCAAGATAAAACAAGAGAATCAGAGACAATGAGAAGATTACTAAATGATGCATTGAACGATACGTCAAATAAGGGTAATGATTATGAAACAAAGATACAAACTGTACTTGAGGAAAGAAATACTTTGCAAAAACAATTAAGCTTACAATCTTCCAAACAAAATGTCGAACTTCAAAATTTGACAAGTACAAACAACCAATTAAATATTGATATCAACAATTTAAAGTTGAAGGAGAAAACTCTGATTACAGAAATTGAAGAATTAAAGAAATCAAACACGAGTTACAAGCTTAAGGATGAAATTGATAAGGAAACAACCGAAGATTTTAACAAAATCAAGAAGAACCTTAAGGATCTGTTATCCAAATCAGACTCTAAAATCCATGACTTACAAATTAATAACGATGAATTGATGTCAATAAATAACGATTTGAATAAGAAATTAGAAAGGCTAACTAAGAACTATAGGGTTCTGTCAAATCAACTGAATACACTAAAGGAAAATTCAGTTACAACTAGACCAGATAGATCCAACTCAGTAAGTTCGCAATTATCTAACAGTAACTCGATTTCCACAACAAGTCTCAATGTTCCAGAGCCTGGATCCCGTTCCTCTTCTGCCACTAAGGATGTTTCAACTTTAAGAGAGAGTAGCAGTACTGATAGTATAACTGGGGCACAATCACAAAACGAAAAACTTGCATATGTGAAGAATGTTCTTCTGGGATTCCTAGAACATAAAGAACAAAGAAATCAATTACTTCCTGTAATATCAATGTTACTACAATTCGATAGTAGTGACGAAAAAAGATTAGTTATGGCATTACGATAGATAACTTTAGTTATATTTTATAATACGAATAGGACAAATATAATAATATAATTAGTATTAGGATACTTCAAGTAACATGACTAGATACAATAATATATAGTAAATAACGGTACTGTTAATAATAGAAAGAGTGTTTATAAAATGGTAAATTAGCAAAATGTTTTGGAGGACATAGCATTAAATCCAAATTCAGAATTCTTTGATATAATCTATCCCACCAACACATTCAGAAACGGATAGTTGGTCATCACCAAGCAAGTCCAAAACATTAATGGCTACATCTACTGTTTTTCTTGCTCCATCATGTTCTAAGATTAAACCTCTATTTTCAACAAGTTTCCACAAAGCAACATCATTATAAATTTCTTGTTCGGTTTTGAAGGGGTTATTAGTAACCAAACTCCAATCAAATGTATCATGATCCCAGAGGACAGCTTGTAAACCAAATTGCCTGGAAATTGCCCTTACTCTATTATCAATTCCACCATAGGGAGGTCTGAACCATTTAGGAATGTGATTCCCTGTAGCATTCATAGCCCAGATGGACCATTCTAGCTGAGCGATGATATCTTCGTTACTCAAACTTGGTAAGTAGGCATGGGACCATGTGTGAGAACCAATTAAGTGACCGGCATCCTGTATTTCATGGTATATGTCTGGATGATTTACGCTGTTAATACCTAACGTGAAAAAGGTAGATTTGTGATGTAAATATTCTAGCAACTTTAAGGTGGCTGGGGACGGACCATCATCAAAGGTTTGAGATAATTTTCTACAAGTACTTATATCGTCATGCGCAATACATTGGTCACAATCAAACGAACATGCATCTCTAGGGTTTGCATCACATACCCCTTGTGGGTAACTATTATAATCAGGAATCTTATCCATGTCTATGAAGTCTAATGGAATATAAGGTGGTACTAAACCTGGCCATTGTGTCATTCCCGTAAAATCTGTCAGCCATTCAGGAAACGGCGTTTGATTCAATTCGTCACCAATGAATGCAACTCCTCCTGATTTCTTTTGGGGTGAAATATCTAGAGCTAGAACAGTTTTTTCCAATAATGTTGTCTGTAATAATAAAGTTAATAATTGCATTGTACTATATGAAGAAGATAATATTTCTAAGATGTATTAATTGATTCTTCTGCAACAAAAAAGAAAATACTAAAAATATTAAACTGTACAGGTACAAAACAGGAGTAATATAAGAAGAAGATAGATCAGTTATTTTATATTTAAAGCAACATGTATTTCGGATATTTTTTTTAGTTTATTTTTGATTTTATTCTGTGACGCAAAGACTTCCAAATCAGGAAGAGTAATAGCATGCTGGGAAAAAAAGGCAAATAATGTCAATGGAATAAAAAAATGCATGTAAATTATGAGAGAGAAATATATCTATATATAAATGAAATATGTTGTTTATAGAACGTAGTCAAATATTTCGTTCTTGACAAATCCGCCTGCCATTGAAAGTTTAACTTCATGTGTAAATGTTTCCTTGTTATTGATCAATTGGTCTGCCGCCTTTTGGTTTAAGGGATCCTTTGGGTTTGGTTCCAGGAATAAGAATAATAAACCAATGACTATGCTCTGAAGATCTAAAGCTGGGGACCAGTCTTCGCGTAATATGTTTAAGCATACGTTACCACGCAGATCAATATTCGGATGATATATTTTATTGATACATTTCACTTTTGGTGGCTCCATCGGATAAGTGTCACCGAATTCAATATTGAAAATAAAATGTCCACCCTCGTACATATTTTCATCTGGAGATATTCTTAACTGAATTAGAGGCAGTTCAGTTATCACATCTGGTGCGCTTACTTCCTGCAGTTCTACACTCGGAGGAAGATCTACCGCCTCTAGATCTCGCTGCAACCTCAATCTAGAAGCTGGTAAGGTGGTTGTTTCAAAGGAATTTGAATCTTTGAGTTCTTCTTGTTTCTTTTTTTGCAATTGACGCAGTTTAAGCTGTTATAAAATGCTACTGAAAAAAAATGTTACCTAGAATAATAGTCATTCCTGTGAGGGTATGCTCGATGTAATTATCGAGCATATAAAATTCAATGTAAGTAGTAAGAACGAGAGAATCTCACAGAAATGTTAACTATTTCCATATCTCAGTTTTTACAAAATGTTAGTGATACTGAACGGTAATATCACAGAATGTAATATGTCAAACGCAAAAATCCATGTGCATGTTCTACATACCATTATGATCCGAAATTGTTAGAATATTTCGTTTTTCTTTATGTAGTTAGTAAATGTAAGTTTAATCTTCTGTAATGGATTTAACATTTAACATGAACTAATTAAATGATAAATATCTTGTAATTTTTAATATCCACCCAACTATCTTTAACAATTCCCTGTAAGAACAAGGATCTAAGTGTAAATCAGCATTCATTTTCATGGCCCATGAAAACGAATATCGCGAAACTAGATACTTTTTTTTTCAACACGCAGCAGAAAGATTTCTCCTGCAGAGCAATAGCTATGTAACGACCAACTATATATTCTGAGATCTACTTTTAGAGATAACATATTCCCTGTTATAATTACCAGGAGAACCCTACAAATACATTTACGCCATTTGAAATAGCATTTCTTAAACATAATCAATAGATTAACTGCAATCCCTATCTGTCCCAACTATTGAACCGAACAAAGAAATGATTGGTAATAGTGACAAATTTCTTTCATTAAGGGCAAGAGCTTTAAGTAAATTGGCTAACGTTTACGTGAATGAGCAAATTGATCAATCGTTGAACAACATAAATGAGGCATCACCTAAAATTAATGAAAATAAATTAGATATCATTACACGCTCTCTTCCTTTGTTCTATTCCTCTGATACGTCAAGATTATACACTATTCCATTAACCTTAAATGAATGGGAAATTCTGCTAGCTGTAAGTTCTACAATTCCTAACGATGAGTCCCACGCAATTGACTTATTGAATAATGTCATCGGGAGGTACTTTATGGATTCTCCGAGACAAAGAGTTTCAGATATCCTATTGGCCAAATTTAGATTAAAAGGCATGAGAAACCCAAATGAAATCATTACATTTAAACTTACAAAATATTTAATTGCCATCAGTAGCAAATTCCCAAATGTGATCGACATGTGTCTAAACTTATTAGCAAATTATTTGACCGAGGTTAAGAAGTTTTACATGACAAGACCTTCCAGTATATTCTCATTATTAGGGCTAATGAATGCTTTTATCCAAGATAACTCATCTTTGCACTTGTCAACATTTATATGGGAGAAATTATCAAATATATTTACTCAAGATGATTTCTTATCACGTATAGAGACCAACCTGTCATCATCACCATCTTTCATGAACGATTCAATTGTCCAGTATTTTGAAGCAGGTTATGAGATTTCCGGCCCACTTTTGATCAACTTGTTATCGAGAATTCAAGTAAGTCTGGCTTGTCGCGTACTTGGTATTCAATATACGCAAGACTCTTTGATGAAATATTTGGTCGACCAGCAAGTAACACTATTTAAAAACCAAAGTAATATGCAGGGAGCAGCTAAGAGACAGTACTTACCAAACTACATTTTGAAAGATGTCGAGAGGTCTAAACCTTTACTAGAAAAAATATGTAAATTCATTCTAAGCTATTCAATTTCTATGGAAGAGTCCTCGTTTGAAATGTCGGATGATGCAAGAGCAAAATTCTCGTTCGACACAAGAGCATATTTTATTCAGTTCTTATGTTTGACGCCCTATTTACAAAATTCTGATTTAATGAAAGATTATATTGATCTTTTGGGGTTGTGTATGGATCGTTACTTTTTATCCGATACAATCACACCTCAATTTGTTAATAGTATTGTTACTGCAGCATCTTTACTAAATTTTCTTACTGATGAACTATCTGAAGCATTATTACGCTCGTTACCATTATTAGTTGGTTCTGAACATATTAAGCCAGTGGATATCAGAGCTATATGTGAAACGTTTAGTATGGGTTTATTACCATTAAATGAGGATTCTATAGTCAGTACGATTTATTCGATCAACAACCTCTTAACAACAGTCAATGACAAATTTAGTAATAGCATGATTAAGGAACGTCAATTAACAATGACTACGGCAAATTCGCTCAGATTTGACGATGTTCCAAGATCTAATTCATTTGATGCTTTGAGACACCTGAAAAACCAAATAGTGACGCCACAGACTAATAATTATACTATGGATAAGAAAACTGAAATGAAACACCGTAAAGGTTTATTTGAGAACTGTGTAACCGCAACTACCACGATTGCTTCCAATTATAATAACCATACAATTACAACATTGACAATAACTATTCTGACTCAAAAGGTTGGTGTAATTAGCGATGATCTTGATGAAATTGTATTAAAGGCTTTGGCAGAATTAGCACCATGTTGTACAACTAATCAATTCACTATGTTATTAAGATTTTTCAGATCAACAGATGCATTTGCAAACAAAAGTGACAACCACAAGCTCATAGATGCTATATTTGTATCAAAGAATATGATATCTCAAAAGTTGTACGATTCTCAAAATTTTACTGACGAAATTTATAAAATGTACCTAGTGGATTTATTAGACAGCATTGTCTCTAGTGGTGATGTAGAAAAGCCAGAACATCACAGACCCCATACAGAAATCTCCCGTGTCGCAGATCAAATTGCTGGATATCTAAGTCCATTAGCAACCTTATTACCAAGACCTGGGAAAAATCCAATAGACTTGAGTAAGGATGAAGATTTAACTAATATGTTTAGAAACGTTTGGTTTAATATGGCTATCCATGGTTTTTTCTATGATTCGGAAATTGTTAAAGCCAACTATAACCATTTATCTACTATTGCATACAATAGTCCACCATTGGCTTCCAATTTCCCAGCAAACAATAAAGAGATGTCTCTCGATATGAATACCATTTTAAGAAGAGGTTCTTCTAACTCAAATATTAAACAGCAAAAACAAATTGTATCGAGATATTTGAGTACAAACGCCGTTCAACAAAGAACTTTCTCGAATTCCAAAGTGATGTTTTTGGCTTCAACCATACTTCTGGAAACTATTAGATGCGAAGCAGGTGATTGCTCAAAAATTTTGTTATATTTAACAGATCCTTCAATCGGTTCTGGTAACATTGACAAATCTATCATTTCAATGTCGGTTGATATGGTTAAGAAATTTGTTGATTTGACCGAAGTAGGTAATTTACGTTTATTTAATTCAAAATCTATTGCGTCTCAATTAAATGATATTTTCCTATGTTTGGCAGACAAAAATGTATTGCTACAAGATGCTTCATTTCAATGCTGTGATTTATTCATCAAGTCAATACCATCTTCACTTTGTCATCATAATTCATTATACACGTTATTAGATTTGTTAACCACACTTTTTGATAGTGTTGTTGATTGTCAAACAAATAAATTTGATGTTAAATATGAATTTTATTTAAATCATTCCCAAAGGAAAATCTTAGTGCCGGGTTCGAAGGCGTGGAGAACAGCAACCTTATCAGGTTTAAGGAAAGCTGCCAAAGATTGGTTGAAATTTTTACTAAATTGTTCTAATGAGGATACTAAAATTTTACTTCAATCATACGTTTCCGATATAGGTCAATCAAGAAGGACTAATAAAGTTGAATACGGTGTTTCTTTTGCCATTGAAATGGCCGGTTTAATCATTCCAGCAGATAAAGAGTTATATAGAATTTCTTATAGAGGTTCTAGTAAACCGAATACTATTGCATCATTTATTGCCCAACATTCTTGGAGATCAAAGTTCTTAGTTGAGACTGCAATTGCATCGTCAAAAGAAGATATTTCTAAGTCTCTCGATGAACAAGTTAAATCTATAAGACAAAAGTTAGAAATTAATGAGCAGATATCTATCAAAGAGATCACAGACTTTTTAGATATGTCAGCTGCATTGCTCATTTTAAGTACTGATAAAGCAGGCACTGTTATCTCAGATATTGTCCGCCTTCCTTTCGAAATTTTTTCATCAGATGCCATTGAGATTGCTACTAATGTTTGGTTAACAGTGATCAAGGAAAGACCAGATATGGCACATATCTTACTGTCTGAAGTTGCGTTCTGTTGGATGAATTCTATCGACAATGGCCAAGGTCTTTATTCCGAAGCGTATAACATTGTCCCTACTGATAATCAAATGATGGAATATTCTCCATATAATAAAAAAGCTATTGATAGGGCTGCCAAAATTGCAGCGGATTCTTTGAAGCCACATAGATATATAGTTAATTTCTTCGGCTCACATTTTGAAGGTACTAGGTTTGAAAGTAAGTCTCTCTTAAGAATTTTTACTAGAACTGTGGATTATGGTTTATCTAGATTAAACAAGGCTTCTTATCATCCATTTGCAAGAATGATCCGTAATGAGTTTATTGTGCTCGGTTGTGCGATCTTGAAAGCTAACCAAAAGCAAAAAACAATCCATGTTGAGAAATTATGTCACTCTATTGTGGATGCCGCGCTATCCTGGTTTATAGAGTTGCCTGCTTGGCCATTTGGGTCCAATGAGTTGAAAAATAATGCAGATTTAACAGTTCTACTACAATTATATCAAAAACTTGACGGACTCTCTGCTGTGCTTCAAAAGTATTGCGGTCAAGAATTTGAATTATTAAAGTATTTTCTAGCTAATGAAATTCAAGTAATTGAGACATGGTTGGCGCCATTAACTAAAATTGAGGGTGCAAATAAAAACGAACCATCAGAGGGTATGGTTAATATTGCTTTCAGTAAGAACCCATCTTTAGCAGTCAATCTGGTTAAAAGATATCCAAGAGATAAATTGATTAGGATTCTAGAAACCCTAGTGGCAAAAAATCCATTAAGATGTGCAGGTGTACCTCAAGCTTTAGATATGTATCTAAACACTGGTTTAACTAATAAAGATATACATCCAATTGTTTACTGGACACCAGTAAGCCCATTGAAATCCATTGGTCTATTTTTACAGAAATGGAATAAGAATGCATTTATTTTACAATACAGTATTTATTCCTTGGAATCTCACGATGTTAATGTTACATTCTTTTACGTTCCACAGATTGTACAATGTTTGAGATATGATCAAACGGGTTATGTTGAGAAATTAATTCTAGATACTGCAAACATTAGTGTTTTATTTTCACACCAAATTATATGGAACATGTTAGCTAATTGTTATTTGGGTGATGATGGGTTAGTTGAAGATGCTATCAAACCTACATTGGATCGTGTCCGTGAAAAAATGGTGAAGACTTTCTCTAAGAAACATTATGAATTCTATAAAGAGGAATTCGGATTCTTTGATGATGTTACATCGATTTCTGGTAAACTGAAGCCATTCATCAAGAAGAGTAAAGCCGAAAAGAAGCAAAAAATTGATGAGGAAATGAAAAAGATCGTTGTCAGACCAGGTGCATATTTACCTTCTAACCCAGATGGTGTTGTTGTTGATATCAACCGTACCAGTGGTAAACCATTACAATCTCATGCAAAGGCTCCATTTATGGCAACATTTAAGATCAAGAAGACTGTTGATGATCCAGCTACAGGTAATCTAATGGAAATCGAGAAGTGGCAAGCGGCTATTTTTAAAGTTGGTGACGATTGTAGACAAGATGTGTTAGCATTGCAATTAATTTCGATGTTTAGAACAATTTGGTCAGCTATTGGTCTAGATGTTTATGTTTTCCCATATCGTGTTACTGCTACAGCACCAGGTTGCGGTGTTATTGACGTTTTACCTAATTCTGTTTCTCGTGATATGTTAGGTCGTGAAGCAGTTAATGGGTTATATGAGTATTTTGTTAGTAAATTTGGTGATGAAAATACTATTGAATATCAACGTGCAAGAAACAATTTTGTTAAATCGTTAGCAGGTTATAGTGTCATTTCTTATTTGTTACAATTTAAGGATAGACATAATGGTAATATTATGTATGATGATCAAGGTCATTGTTTACATATCGATTTTGGTTTTATCTTTGATATTGTTCCAGGTGGTGTTAAATTTGAAGCTGTGCCATTTAAATTAACTAAAGAAATGGTGAGAGTTATGGGCGGATCAGATGAGACTCCAGCGTATCGTGCATTTGAAGAATTATGCATCAAAGCATATATGGCAGCTAGACCGCATATGGATTCTATAATTGAATGTATTGAACCTATGTTAGGCAGTGGGTTACCATGTTTTAAAGGTGGTAAGACAATTAAAAACCTTGAATATAGATTCCAACCACAAAAGACAGAACACGAAGCCGCACTATATATGAAGGGGTTGATTAAGAAGAGTTTCGAAAGTGTTTTCACTAAAGGTTACGATGAATTCCAAAGACTTACAAATGGTATTCCATATTAGATACAGTTTTAGTAAATATTTGTAAATTTATATAGATAAAATAAAACGTTTTAATTTTTAATATTTTGCATGTTTTTTTATTCGTTGAATTATAATTGTATATGTTTATTATATATTAACAGTAGTTTTTCTTTTGTGTGTGTGTGTGTGTGTGTGTGTGTGTTTCATTAATTTGGAATCTTACCATCGAAGATCTTTTCGAAAGATTGTTGGAAATCAGCAATGATATCGTCGATAAATTCAGTACCAACAGAGACACGGATTAAATCCTTAGTAACACCGGAAGCTAATTTAGCTTCGTCAGATAATTGTTGATGGGTAGTGAAGTATGGAGCAATGACTAAAGTCTTACAATCACCGACATTAGCTAAATTAGAAGCTAATTTTAAGTTATCAACACATTGAGCACCGGCTAACTTGAATGGATCAGTTTCTTTATCAGCATTTGGTAGATCCTTAACACCGAAGGATAAGACACCCCCGAAACCGTTAGTTAGATATTTCTTAGCGTTAGCATGGTGAGAATGGGATTCTAGACCAGCGTATGAGACCCAAGAAACGTATGGGGAAGCTTCTAACCATTTAGCTAGAGCTAAAGCGTTTTGACCATGTCTTTCACCTCTTAGAGATAAAGTTTCAATACCTTGTAATAGTAAGAAAGAAGCGAAAGGATTTTGTAAAGCACCTAAATCTCTTAATAATTCAGTTCTGACATGAACAATGTAAGCTAAGTTACCGTAAGCTTCGTTGTAAATGGTACCGTGATAACCTTCAGCAGGTTCAGAGAATTGTGGAAATTTCTTTGGGTAATCCTTCCATGGGAATTTACCTGAATCGACAATTAAACCACCAATAGTAGTACCGTGACCACCGATCCATTTGGTGGCAGAGTGTGTAACAATATCAGCACCCCACTTAATTGGTTGACAGAAGTAACCACCGGCACCAAAAGTGTTATCAACAACAACTGGAATACCGTGTTTGTGAGCAACTTCACAAATCTTTTCAAAATCTGGAACGTTATATTTTGGATTACCGATAGATTCTAAATAGACACACTTAGTTCTTTCGTCGAATAGTTTTTCAAAATCAGCTGGATCATCACCTTCGACGAATCTAGCTTCAATACCGAATCTCTTGAAAGTAACTTTAAATTGGTTGTAAGTACCACCGTATAAGTAAGAAGTAGAGACGATATTGTCACCATTGTGAGCTAGACCTTGGATAGCTAAGGTCTGAGCAGCTTGACCAGAGGCAACAGCTAGACCCGCAACACCACCTTCTAAAGCGGCAATTCTATCTTCTAAGACCGCAGAAGTTGGGTTTTGGAAACGAGAGTAAACGTAACCTGGGACTTCTAGACCAAACAATTGAGCACCATGTTTAGAGTTTTCGAAGACGTACGAAGTTGTAGAGTAAATTGGAACAGCCCTTGGTCTGTTAGCGTTATCACTAGCATTTTCTTGACCAGCGTGTAATTGAATGGTATCAAAATGAGAAGGCATTGTTATATGTATTTGTTTATAAACTAAACGATTGAGAAGCTTGGATTATTGTAAAGTAAAATAATAAAGTAAAAAGGTCTACTCTGAAAAAAATACAAAAAAAGGAAGAAACTAATTGGTATAAACAAATGATTAAATATATCTTAGTTTTTATATATTTACAAAATGACGATCACGCAAATTACAATTACTAGATATCACTTATTTCCTAATTTTCCACTAATGTTTACCATTTACCACAATTTAGTTTTTCACACATATACACCTGTTACTCTGAGTGAAAAAGTAATATTCCGGAGTGGGAAGCATTGATAGGAAACAAAGGATGACAAGATGATATTTGCTGTAATGTTAACATCAAGGTATCGAAACTACAACAGCCTCAGAAGGTCCGTCTATGTTATTTTACTTTGTGAGTGAAGTTGGTCACAATTGATTGATTGATTGATTGATACCACAAGAGCTGTCAAGACCTTATTTACAAGACAAATCAGACCTTCGAGAATGGCTCACACACTACTGAGTCAAACAAAAATTGACGTATTCATATTGAATGTATTTGTCATAGATCGCTCAATTGACTGTACAAATTGGGCCGACCATTGCTCACTTCACGTGTAAATGTTGCTATATTGTGAATTTGTCGTCCAGATTTGATCGGTACTTGATACATCGGTTATCTATCTATCAGTGTGTGTCTGTGTTTTATCGAGATTTTAATTATTCTTATTTTACCAAAGGTGCCGTTTTTAAGGGCGGCATTTTCTTCTCTTGTAAGCGATTAGTCACGTTGGATTACACACCCCGAGTATTGTACTGCCAAAGTTATGCTTTTGCTTCAGTCGGAATCCACAGTTTTCACTTCCCTGGATATGTCGTATTTGTTTCCGGGGAAGAAAGGCACGTTTTCAGTACACAGTTTTATACACCATAACAGAAATGTAAAAAAATTCAACTGATCACGTGACCAGCAATTTCAAACCAAAAAAGTAATGAAAGCTATGAGATTCGAACTCATGCATCCGAAGATACCAGAACCTAAATCTGGCGCCTTAAACCACTCGGCCAAACTTCCTTCTACAAACAATAAATGTTTGTACTCCTTTAAATCGGAAACGAAGAAATAGAATTCCTGTATTGTTTTGCTAGAATATTCTTAATTATAAGTACTTAATTTAATGGTGTTGAGACTACAAAGATATGGTGTTCTTTCTGGTAGTCTTAACTAATGGTATTAATGTCAATTACTCAATATAGTAGTATATTATATATATATCTTTTTTCTTATCTCTTCTATGTAATGATTATATTGCTTACATATTATGCTCGAGTATTCATTCTTTATATAATGTACATAGTTACCGTCTGGCATCATATTGACAATATTTGCTGCTTCTGTACATGATGATATATCTATCATGTCCGTGTAGCTGAGCATAAACTTCCAAACAATACAAATATTGGCGACTTCGAAAGATTAACCTGGATTAGGTTTGTTCACTAAACTTTGCGGTATCTTCGAGAGTTTGAATATAGTATTGTCTTTCATTGTCAGCATATACCTTTGTGTATTCAGCAGCAAATCTTAGAGGAGTACCGTAATAGATGTATGCTGGTTTAAGCTTCGATGCTTCATAGGTATTCTTTCTAAGGGTATTATCTTCATTAAGCAGTTTGTAAGTGTTTTTACCAACATTTGCATATACTGTATATGGACCATCCCAAGTAGGTTCAAATTTATTTTTCTTTACCCTTAAACGGTATACGAAGTCTCCTTTGGTATAAGGGACCTTATTTTCTGTATCTAAACGTGTCCGTTGAAGTGCCTCACGTATCTTAACCTTGTTATCGTAATTTGTATCTCTAGCTTTTCTTAAAACTTTATGGTTTAACATGGCTAGATGAACATTTTCTTCTTGTTCAATATGGTTAGCAAAAGTACCAGCTACTAAGACTCGTTTTAGAATGGCAGATATATTATCAGCAAATTTATGTGATTTCTTACCGAAAGCAATTTCTCTAGGAGAGTAACCGTACATCATTTTTGTATTGTTCACAATTTCAGCTGCCCAGTAGACCTGTGTGTCCCATTGTTGCATATTAGGAGTGATATGTTTCAAAATAGTCTTTACTAATTGGACACTTCTTTCAGCTTTGGAATTTCCTCTTGGGTGATATGCTGAACTATGTTTCATTTGGATATGGGCTCTTCTAGTAGAGTCATCTAGGAAACCATTGTTTAACGGAGCACCATTATCTGCAACTATTGTACGTGGCTTTCCAAAAATGGAGAATGTTGTTTGTAGCATTGAGATAACTACGTCTGTGGTTTGAGAATCTGTTGGTTGAACCAATACTAGATTAGAAGTGTAATCAGCAGCGATTAGGAAATATGAACAGTTATTAGAACGTGGAAAAGGTCCTGCAAAATCCAGGTGCCATTTGGTAAATACTGGTGTTGGTTGAAGAGCAGGAAGTTCCGGTTGAAGGTCCTTGAATTTCTGGTAAATTTCACAATGATTACAAGTTCGAATCACATCTAATGTGAGGATTTTAGCATTTAGATTCCAGTAATTATCTTCATCTAGCATTGATTGAAGAACTCTATGAGAACTATGAAAACGGTGATGATATTTCTTAGCCAATCGTAAGTAATCAAAATCGAAAATAACTCTTCGTAATGTATGTCCGTCTAAAGCATATAAGACGTCATCAATAACATGGAAAAATTGTATCAATTCGGAAAGTCGTTCAGGAATATCCTCTGAGTGTTCCAGAAATAACCGTTTAATTAATAATATATCTGGCCATGATAAGGCGTTGATATCTCTGATGACTGGATCAGCATCATTATTGCAGTAGTGAAATTAGCATCTTCAAGTAGAGCATCATCTGTAAGCAGAGCCTGCAATTTCAAATTTGTGATTGATTTGATTTTTACATTTCTGTATAAATTTATGATTTGTTCTTTAATGATTGGTTATTAGTAATATAATAATCGTTTGTCGATTTCCTTATATATAAAATATTATACAGAATGTAAAAATCAAATCAATCACAAATTTGAAATATGTGTTCTAATTTGTCTTATTTATATAAAAATATTTTTTGGACAGTTTTGAATGTTTCAGATTAATTCTTCTCAAATTCTATAGTTAGAATTGGATTTGTTTTAACCCTCATCATTCTTAATTATTGTCTTGATAGTAAATTCAGCTTTAACTCCTAACAATCGTGGTTGTAAGAATGTCACAATACATCCCCTCTATATGTTGACAATTCGATGATTTGATTTCTATTATTCGTATTATTTCGATATTAGGATCAAACCACATTTACGTCACAACCCACATTTTTGTCAATCTGGTAATGGTAACGGAGTTGTTCGATGATTATTCTCTAATGGTTGTAATTCATGTATATCTGGTGGACTTGTTTCAGGATGATTGGAAAGTAGGTCATTACCCTGTTGAGTATTAGCAACTATATCAGACGTGTTTCTTTCCGGTACCAATAATGGTGGTTCAGATGCTGATCGTCCACGATTGTGGTGATTACTTGGAACAGCAACTGACGTAACAGCTTGGAAAGATAGTTGATCTAACGAAATGTCTGTAGCAATTTTATCCCAATGTTGGAGGTCTAATTCAGGTTGAGAGTCTAGACCGAACCTGCTTAGATAGTCAGCTAGTACATTCTTTGTACCAGGCAAATACTTCCATTTTAACCTATAAACGTTTAAAAGGTCTAGAAATTTTGCAAACCTGGGATGTGTTTTTCTGCCTGTATTCCTAATACTGATAATACCTTGGTTGTCTGTATATATTGTAATTTCTGTAGATAATAGTAACCGGGCGTATTCTAAGGTATGTAAGACAGCAAATAGTTCTCTTTCCACTGTAGAGTAATTTTGTTGAGTAGCAGTAAAACGCAACGAGAAAAAGGATAAAGGAAATAAGATTTTCTTTCCGTCTTTAATTTCGAATTGAAAAAGTACTGCAGCAGCACCAATTTTACTTGCATCTGTGTATAAGATAGATGAAGATTGAGGATCAAATAACTCGAGACGAATAGATTTACCAACCCAATATTTGATCCTCTGGAAACTATTCATCGTATGTTTTTCGGTGTATCTGGGCGATGGAATCTTTTCGTGTACCTTCGAGTCACTGATTTGATAAAACGGAACAAGTAAGTTGGGCGTATCTGGAATAAAATTTCATAGATAGTTTACGAACCCTATGAATATCATGATACCTTCCTTTGTTGTTGGAAGACACCAATTATTAATGGAGTTTATCTTTTCAGGATTTAAACCTAATCGATTATGAGAAATCTCATATCCAAGGAAAAAACCCTTTGGCACTGCAAGCTGTGACTTTCCTTCACTTACTGATAATCCATTTTTATGGAGTGCCTGGAATAGTTGATTCAATACCTTTTGATGTTCTTTCATCGAATGGGTGGCAATTATTATATCATCGTAATAATATCTGATTGTAACACTATCTGGCAAAGCAATTTTACTAATAATTCCTTGAATAAATTCACCCCACCAATATGGAGCAGACGCCAAACCATAAGGGAGTCTGGTAAAACGAAAACTACCATATTCAGTAATTATCCCTAATGAATCACCTGATAATGGTAATTGTTGATAGGCCTTTCTTATATCAATAGCGGAAAATACCTTCTTGGAAGATAAATCGGAAAGTATTGAAAGTGTCGTTGGTATTGGTCTAGGAGTATACTGTAAATGGTCATTTACCTTTCTGAGATCTGTGATTATTCGTACTTTATCAGCTCGTTGTTGCAATGGGAAAACTGGACTAAGAGCAACTAGTTCATCCGACTCAATTGGAACGATCAAGCCATTCTCTAATGACTGATCAATATATTGTTTAATTGCAGACTTTTGAGAAGAACCAGAGAAATAGGCTTTTGGTGTAGTGTATGGAAAATCTCTTAAGGTCACATGAGCTTTATAGTTGTGTTTCAATTCCAACGAAAATTCGTCTGAGAAAGTGCTAGAATATTTTGATTTCAACTCATCAACAATATTGACATGATCTACTTTAAACAATAATGTAGACGTAGATGATATCTCAGGAAAAGATTGGAGGCTTAGCGTTGTTCCATCAATTTCTAATTGTTCAGAGTTGGGTGTTAATGAATATCTTAGCTTCCGTAAAAGAGGTTTACCCATAAAAATAGCATGTTTATTCTGTGGTAGGACGTAAAACCAATCAAAGAAAGTATATTTCTGCTGAATAATGATTTTTAGCTTAATCTGTCTGCTGATGATATTTGATAAACCAAAGGCAGGAGATACATTTATAGGATTACAAGTACGTGTTGCCACAGATTGAATAGATATTGAACCTATTTCATAAAATTTATTATTTTCCCATAATTTAGCGAAAGTAAAATTAGCATCTGCACCTGTATCAAAAATTACTTGGGGCTTAATATTGCAGAGGCCTCGCACGAACCGCATTTAGATTATACGTTGGAACTTCAATTTCTTCATGAATTTCCGAATTTAGAGAAGATTTCTCATTTTCTAGATTAATTTCGTCGTCTTCTGAAAATTCAAAGTCTTCTGGAAACATATCAGATGGGTATTCTACCTCATCATCGTGATTCCTTTGATCATTTGAAATTTGATTAATACGGAAATGTTGTCTATTGTTGGTTTTGCTGTAACTGCCTTTCTTGCGATTATTGCTGTGATTAATACATTTTACACAGGAACAATTGACACAGTAACCTGGTTTCAAAGAATGAGAACCGTTCTTACACTTAGGACATGTACAGTTTCTACAATAGTAGCGATCAGAATAGCCGCCGTGCTTGTCGGTGTCTAGAGCAAATAAGGAGTTATCCATAGTCTTAGAAACTTTTGGATTACCTTGATAAGTATCGGTAGATAGCAATGAGCGACTCAGAAATCTTTCCAGTTCTGTAACAGTATTGATCGAGCGAATAACTTCATCGGTAAATAGTCCTCTATAAGGAGTTAACAGAGTTTTAGTACGTAAGCATAAAGCTGGTAAAACATCGAAACCATTGATACGTCTGGCTTGTTGGCACAATTTCTGGAAAAATGATAGTAGATTTTCTCCATTCATTGGTTGAGCATCCATAATTGAATCCAATTTAGCAAAATCACGGGAAAGGAATTGGACAGTACCAAACAATTCATACATAGCGTCTGACCATGATAATGGATTGTTTCTGGAATTGGTTAAATGAGTCTCCATCGCATCGTCACATAAGGTGATGACGTAATACATCCAATCAGAGAAAACGACTTGCTTGCTGATTAGGGTTCTCTGAATCAGCTTGACTTGAGTTTCAAGGTCGCAAGTGTCAGTTAATAAGAAACTGGTTGGAATATCTAATTTGACATCCATGTAACGTTTGTTACAGCGTGCCAACTTTGGAGAAGTTGGATCCAAAACTAAACCACGGAAGTTCTTTTGGATATATGATAAAGTTACTAACTTATCATCCTTACCAGCATCTTGGTTAATGGTACCTGTTTGTTGACCAGATTGGTTTAGTGCCATCTCATTCATAGCAGCTTTCATTTGAGTTATCTCGTTTTGCATGACAATGAAATCTTGAGCATTACTAGTTTCACCGGTGCGCATTTCGTTCGCGATGTTATCAGTGATTTGTTGAGTACCTTCAACATTTGCTTCAACCTCAGCAATCTTTCTATCTTCCTCATCTTTGTCGTGGATGGTTTCTTGCTCTTTTTCTGCGACTACCTTGGAGGCTTCTTCAAAGGTTGTATTTTGAATTGCATCATTCTTTGTGGCATTATTTGTTTGGTCTGACATAATCTACAAAGCTTTCATAACATCAGCGAAAGATGAGTAAATTTCGTTTCTATATTCGTTTAGCTCTATTTGAGTAACACACTTGGAATCTTCTTCTTGAAATTCTGGAGAGCACATAGTGGTTAATTGAGCTAATAAGTAATAATACAGTGCGAAGCCATATATGTGAGGATAATTGGACAAATGGAAATAAAAAAGTTTAACATATAAAACTTTGTGTTGTTTCGTCTGAATGTCCTTTATTTTATGTAAATATATTCATATTTTCTAACCTTATGTAATTACGGTGGTGTATGTTCTAACAATGACCCAACTGACAAAAATGTGATTTGATTCTATTACTGAAATAACTCAATAAATAGAAATCACATCATTCCATTACCACCTTTTTGAGGAGAATGTGAATTTAAGTGCTAATACAATTATTAAGAATGTAGATGGTTTTAATAAATCTAATTCCAACGGTGGGATATGAGGAGAATTGATCTGAAATATTTACAACTGTCCAAAAAATATTTTCATATAAATAAGACAAATCAGAACACATTTTTCAAATTTGTGATTGATTTGATTTTTACATTCTGTATATTATTTTTGTGAATTAAAGAAAAGAGATCGACGATTATTATATTATTATTCAACTAAATCATTAAAACCATATCATAACTTTAATTTATGCAGATATGATAAAATCATTGAAAAAACATGAATGATCCTTAAATATTCATGGCTCGCTACAAAGCGAAAAATTTCAGGGCCCTGAAAAAGTCATATTTTAGTATACTTCAGTAAACCTCATCACCAGTATAAAACAAAACGGACAACCCCATATCACCTTATACATAATTATGAGCAGTCATTTATTAGTCGATCTACCTTCTGGGTGGCATGTTGACCAGGCTATTGTTACAGAGAAGGAACGACTTGTTGTGATACGATTCGGTCAAGAAAATAATAAACAATGTGTATTGATGGATGATTTATTATATTCAATAAGTGGTAAAGTTAAGAATTTTGCAGTAATATATACTTGTGATATTACAAGAGTACCGGATTTTGATGAGATGTACGAATTGACTGATCCTATGTGTTTAATGTTTTTCTACGGGAATAAACATATGATGTGTGATTTTGGAACAGGTAATAATAATAAAATGAATTTTGTAATTGACGATAAGCAAGAGATGATAGATATTTTGGAGACTATATTTCGTGGTGCAAGGAAGAATAAAGGTCTTGTTATATCGCCTTATGATTATAATGACAGACGTGTTGAGGGTTAACATTGGTGATCGCGTATGTCTACGTTAAATAATTACATAAAAAATAAAATTGAAAATGAAACAAAATAACGTAAAACTGAAAATGAGTTGAATTAATATATAAAATATTTATAGATTTTACGTATACAATTAAGATATTAAGATATAAAGAGCTAAATAAAAATTTAAAAATTTAATGAGAAATATGGAGATAAATATAGATCCAATATTTAGATGGATATTACTTCAAATAGGACATTAATTATATTTTAAATTGAGATTATATTAAGCTTCTTATTTCTTAGCGGCCTTAGCAGCAGACTTGGTAACCTTACCAGCAGCGGCAGACTTGTCAACAGACTTGATGACA
>JAXQGP010000149.1:0-40441 GCA_037040125.1 Kazachstania sp. M6911
TGGATCTGATTTACAGTCATAATAGATGGAGAATAGTTCTTTAGCAATAGTTCTTTCAGATAAGATCTCATTTTCCTAGTACAGAGCATGTTCAATTACATCAAATAACTCGATGAAGTTTTCTTGAAGTTTTGATGAGAACCACTTTGGATAAGCCTTTGGAGATACAAAACATTTGAAGATGTCTAGGACAAACTTCTTTTGGTCATCGGTAGCTGCATTAGTTGGATTACCTGTTTCGTCTGGGACAATTTGATCTAAACCTTTTTCACCTAAGAAAATAATAAAGTTCTTGATCCATGCAGAAAATTCGGAAGGATCGTTGATTCTAGTTAACATAGTGTTAGGAGTAGTTGGAGGTTTGTTGAACAAATTACCAGCGTTGGAGTCATCATTTGCAGTAGCAGAGGATTGAGATGGAATGTCGTTACTTGAGATAAATGTGTTACTTGGAGCATTTCCGACCATATTTGGGTGAAACCAATTATTATTTGGTTGAAACATAAAGTCACCTTGCATTGGATTAGCAAACATAGCAGGTTTCACGTAAATTGGTGAGCCATTTTTAAAATTATTAATTGGTACACCTTGATCTTGAGGAGCAACTGTTGGATTATCATTCTTACCGTTACCTTTTTCATTAGCAGATCTTTCCTTCTCCTGGATCGGAGTTTTCGGTGAACTCTTCCACTCAAAAACAGTGGTCGATTTTGTCGCGGCGCTACCATAAGCAGAACCTACAATTTCAGATTTGTTATTTGAATTCTTAGTCATTCTGTATAATATTCAATTGATGATTTGATGTCTGTTCTTTGGATTGTCACAATAATAAAATCAGACCACATTTTGTCATGATGATATCATGTCTATTCTTTGGATTGTTACAAGAATAAAATCAGACCACATTTTTGTCAGTTAGATGGTCAATAACTTATAAAATAATGGTAATAGCTAAATACACACAATTGCGGAGAATTAAATAAAATGCTTCATTCAAGTAAATTTTTTTGCTTGAGCCTGGTTACCAAATCCGAAACCTAACCCAACCAAACCCAGCATGGGAATTTTTCAACCCTCCCTCTAAACCAAAAATTTGGACCAAAAATCTCCGTAATCCAACCCGCTAACCCCATCCCGTAACATCCCTGATTTCTACCTCAATTCATTAGATTTTTTTCAGCTTATCTAATGTTTTCTATTGAACACGTTTCAGATAATCATATTGTTTATCGTTTTTTCAATTTTATTTTCGGAATGATTAACGTTGCTATCTGTGGTTTTCTAAGGGAAATTAAAAAAGAAAATTATGTGACTCTTTATAATTTCAAGATAAACGGGAGATATATTGGTTATCTGAGAGTCCGCATAATTATTTTCTTTATTTCTGATTAGGTTTGGCAGAGTGAAACAATAATAATAATGCGAATGTTTGATTGAAAATATGTCTGAAACCTACAACTTTAACAAGATAATTGAAGAAATATAACTGTAGACCTAACATCTGATACATACGAAAATGTCGCTGTTTCACATTAACATCTCCTTTTCAACATGGTTCAGTATTATAACCAAATTTGCTGCTTCAACAAGTGGATTTATCACTATTTAAATCGGGTCGAGACCTATCTTGTTACCAAAATATATTCTACAGATGAAACAAGATATATCAACAAAAATATTTTGGGTTTTGTTACACTCTTTCTAATACCAACTGATCATTACTTATTTTCTTTGTAATCCTGGTATCCTAGTACACAATTTTCTTAGTAATAATTAAGTTATACATACACACACATATATATTTATTTATGTGTCTATTTTCACATCTTTTACATGGATTTACTATTACTATGGGACGAGATAAAAGGGACTAGAACTATTATTAACTTAATTAGTAACTGAACTTCTTTTTGTTCTTTCCCCTTCTTTAAAAGCCGGAGAAGTAACATTTCACACAGCAGGTTATATACGAAGATCGTTTCCCTTTTACGATACTGTTTTCAGTTAAAAAGCTGAACAATCAATATCTTTTTGGGTTAAATTGATTTATTACTACGAGGGTTTATCTGTTTCTTCCCCAGGTTCGCATATCTGATTACCATTTTAGATCAAAATGAAGAATGGGACAACAGTTCGTCTATTTTTTTTTGATAATCCCTAATTTGTACGAATGTTTCTGTACAATTTCTTGGTTACTATTGCAACTATCTGGTGTTTCCTAACAGATAATAAAATAACCTCATGATAGTCACTGCACTTGTGCATCAATGTCCGTTCTACAACTATTTCTCTGAAATTCCATTACATCCGCATTAATTCCACAATTCCATGTCTCATCCGTTACGGGAACAATACAAAAAAATAATTTTTTTGCATATTCATTTTTTTTTTGCATATTCATTTTTTTTTGGAAAAGAAACAAAATGAATAAAAATTTTGTTTTAATCTGTTTGTAATTTTTGAAGAGTTCTCCGCGTTGTACTTCTTTCTTTATTCATCTTCGAGATATTCTTTTTAACCGTTTTTTCTTTAAAAGAAATCTGGCCCTCTCTCTGTCTCTCTCTCTGTTTCACTCTGGTAATCTTTTGTCCGTCCGCTCTCTCGGACAGCTCTGCGTTCTTGGTTTCTTTTTCATTTTCCCCTCTTGGTGGAATTTTCTTTCTTTTTTCTTTCCATCTCTGTACAAGATAAATTATATAATCATCCTTCTCATGTTACCAAAATTTTAATTAAACATAACAAGCGTTGTTAAGTTTTCAACTTTTAAATAACTTATAGATAGCAACATTTTATAATTAATTTACTAAAAGGGTTCAACTTTAAAAGAGAGAAAAAAAAGATCATACATACATAGCCACACATCAACATATATTCAGACACAATCCAAAGGAACTAAAAGTCATATATATATAAACACAAAGGATTTACAATTTTTTTCTTTTTTTAATTCCATTATAAATTATTTCTCATATTCTTTTCCCTTTCTATTTTTGAAACATAACATTTTGACTTATCTATTGATTAATAAATTAAAACTATTAAGACTAATTTTTATTTTTGTGGAATTCTCTTAATATTGATAAACAATTCCTCAAAATAGAAATATATACCAATACATCAACAGAAGCAAGAAACAACTTTTCTCCCTCTATTATTTTAAAAAAGGAGTCATACTAATTTCATAACAAGTTTAAAAATACAATAATATAAACTCATATATATATATACACACACGTACAACATTCAATATGGTATTAATAAACGGTATTAAATATGCATGTGAACGTTGTATTAGAGGTCATAGAGTTACAACATGTAATCATACTGATCAACCACTAATGATGATAAAACCAAAAGGTAGACCTTCAACTACATGTGCTTATTGTAAAGAATTAAGGAAAAGTAAAGGTACGAAACCACCTGGGTCATGTACATGTGGTAGACAAGAAAAGAAACGTTTAGCTCAAAAGGCTAAAGAAGAAGCAAGAGCTAAAGCAAGAGAACTTGCTGGTAAAAGTTGTACTTGTCATAAAAATATTAAAATTGAAAATTCAGATGATTTATTACAACAAAATAGTATTAATAATGATATTATTAAAAAATGTCCTGTACATTCAAAAAAGACTAAAAGATCACCATCGAAAAGAAGTAATAATAAACCAAGAGCTGGTATTTTCCCAAAAGTTAATTCATCAACTTCATTAGATAGTAATTTTCTTTCTGCAAGTAGTATATTATCAGATTCATCAAATCATTTATCAACAAGTTTTATAGATTCAGATATTCTTCAAGGTAAAATTGCAAAAAATTATCATCATGTTGCTTCTTTAGCTTCAATATCGTCAATGCAATCATCAAATTCATTAGATCAAAATATTTCAACTCCACAAAGTCCTCCATTAGGTGCTATGCAATTTAATTTTATTACTGGTGGTTATAATCAACAAAATAACAATAATAATAATGGTACTACAACAAGTAGTTTATATAATGTTTCAAGAAATTGGGATGGTTCTAATGGTAAAATACAAAGTAATAACACAAATAGATCATCAAGTCAAATTAATCTAAATATGATGAATGGTATGTCATCATCTAATATGGGTAATAATAATATACATCAAAATATGAATAATGGTAGATCTTCATTTCATATTGGATCTCCTCCTATCTCAAATAGATCAGGTTTGGCTTCTCCTCCATTGAGACCAAATCCTGGTGCTGTTATTGTACCATTAGAAGAATTTGTTCCACCTGATCTAAATGGTGTAGGTAGAGTCACAGATAGTAATTCATTTGTTAATGATTGGGCTTTAAATGGTGGAGAAAATTCATCACTAAGAGAATTCGGATCTCAATCAGAGCCAAGAAAAAGTAGTATTGTTCCATCAGTAACAAGTAATGACGCAGATGATTATAGCAGTATAAATCAATATGGTAAACAAATGGGTGAAAGACAACCACAATCAAGTAATGGTTTATTAGATATGTTTTTAGATTCTTCTTCAATATCAACATTATCGAAAGCAAATGTCTTATTACAAGAGAATGACCAAAATAATAATCATGACAGTAATATGAACGATAATAGAAATACAAATTTTAATATCAATAGTAACAATAATGAAAAGAGTAAACTTTATGCCGAATCATTTTATCCAAATAATCATTCGAGAAATCAAAGAACAAATGGTGATAACGATAGTGTTAGAAGTGTTGAAGTCCTATCATTGACTCCAAGTTTTATGGATATTCCTGGTAACCATGTTAGCACTAAAAGAAAGGCCCGTCCGGGTCGTGACAATATGAGTGGTCAAATCCCAATCTCTAACAGTAATACCCAATCAATTGCCAGTAATATGAACTTCATGCAAGATGTTCCACAAAATGTTCCTAGAGTTTCAAACATGGGCAGTGACGATAAATTTATTAATAACATGGCAGATCCTAATATGAACCCAGTTATTGGTACAAGCATGTACGACAATTTTGATGCAAATGCGAACAATGGTAATAATAACAATAACAACAACAATGTATACCCGATTTCGAATAATAACATGGCTACTAATAATGATAAGAATATGTTCAATAACAATACCGATATTACCAATACTACTCCAATTGATATGGATATGAATAATTTATATTCATCAGGTATATCGCCAATGAACGGTCTACAATTAAGTTCGCCACCAAGCCAATTACTTTCAGAACAAGGTTTTGCAGATTTAGATAATTTCATGTCTACTCTTTAAGGGGTTTGAAGAAACCGTATGTGAATATTACTAATCGGTAATATCGTTTACAACATTTAAGGCATATTAATCTATTATAGTTTATTTTTATTCTATTATCCGTTATTTGGATACAGGAACTATATATCGTTAATCTGAAATCCAGCTCAATTACGTAATCAATTTACATAACCGAGACTTTCAAATATTCTTTACCTTAAACTCATTGATGGGTTTATTAATTATACAACGATTTAATATTTAATGACAATTTTTTTACTAAGCAATATTCATTTTTTTAGTGTATATAGAACGGTGTTAGGGAAAAATTAATTATAGTCAGTTACATTTATTGAGAATCGACCGCTTAAGAACTTACGTAATCTTTAGATATTTACACTATTTAAAAGTTGACTTCTTATAATTTAGGCCTGTCAATTCTTGTTTCCTATATCCGAAATTGGTTGGCTGTCTCAAAAAATGTTACATCATAACACGACTATTGTGCTTGACTAACCCTCAAAAAGCCACACATACAAGGGGTCTAAATACTCTGTACCTCTGATTACTCTATTTCCAATCAGTCTCATGGTGCAACTAAACCTTGGCCCAAGTTTTATAGTAGCGGCATTGTTCTCGATAGATTTTGACGACTGCTTAACCTCGCGACATTTTCTTCGAAGGAGAAAAAAGAAATTAAATAATGTGTCAAAACAATAGGTAAACAGAAGAGAGACATATCTAGGAGGGGCAAAACCCCAACCTGTAAAAAAGGCAATGTGAAGAGTCAATCTGTCTTCGAGAATGTTACGTAAATGACAATAATTGGTGATGGATGGTAACTATATAGTCGGATTAATGATCCCCGATGAGTACCATTGTTTTTCCACCTTGTCGGAAATAACTCCCCTTCATTCTTCGTCTCATCAATCATATATTCCTAGCACAAAACAATTGTTCTTTTAAGGATCATCGATGTTAATAATAGGCCCCTCACACAATACAATGAACGTGCTTTTCGATTAGGTAGAGAAGATTCTATTTCATTTCTTTTTTAGGCCCTCTATTTTCATAATTCTAATGAGGCTGACAATATAAGGTCTGGCTAATATATTATAATAAGTGAAAAACGGAGTTGGGCTTAGCTAATCGATAAGCATCTAACTTAACTTTGCATATGGATCGATGAGTTCCGGAATGCGATATTACCAGAAGTTGATCAAAATTGGATTTGCAACTAGCAGTTGTCGAGGAATATAAATAGAACAGTAATTTCAAGGAATTGTAAAGTTCTAAAACATACTTCCGCTACAATTTATCTTTAATATGAACTTCTCAAAGAGTCATTAAAAAAGTGTAACTAAACTACAATAGCATAACTAATAATTATCTAAAGAAATGTCCGCTAAACCTGCTTATGTTGTAAAGAATGTTCATAAACCTATGCATCCACTTTTGATTCCATCAAAAGATAGCTCCTATCTACCTCAAACCAAGTACGATCCATTTGCTGATCGTTCAGATGTTCCTAGAATTTCAGTTTTCCCAAACGAAGAGATCATCAGTCTGCTACCACCAATAGGAACGATCCAACTAAACGATATGTCAGTTGTATATGCTGCTCCATCAAAGAAAAGGAAAATGTCATATAAAAAACAGGTTTACGATATGCCTGTTGCTAAAAGAAAACAACGTTCTGGTCCTAGTTGCAATTATTGCAGGGTCAAGAAGACAAGATGTGATGCAGATGTTACTATATTGTACCAAAATAAGAGTGTCACTAGATCATTGAACGATATGTTATTTCACATTTTGTCCAAGACTGAAAAAGATGAAGCCATTAAAATGATCATCAGGGAGGTCGGTATTTCTCCAGAAGTTCTAGCTATTATTGATTATAGTACTTCGTGTATTATCAAACAGATAGATAAGATCATTCTGCTTGAGCCATGTTCATGCTGCTGTAAGATAAGAAACAGAGTCGAAACAGATATAACAGCAGAATTCATAGGTGATTGTAGTTTTTCTAACGGTATGACAAGGAAGGATATAACAACATTTACAAATGTATTCCAAGCCTGCCCGGATAAGAAAAATATAATGGGTCTAACCATCTATGATTATGAAAAAGCTGGATATATAATTTAGCTCCCATCCAAAACCTTTGACGAACCACCCACTCATTACATAATTTTTAATTTATATCACCTTTTTAAAAATGAAATCCCCTCTTAACGTTTGAATATTCTAAATCTTTAATTATTTTGTTTTTGTTGTTTATATTATTTATAAAATGATTATACATCTATTGATGTATAACAGAGATGCGTTGTAAATGTACATATTATTTTATCAAAATTCCCAGATATTTGGCAATGATCTGTTGGATTAAGAAAGGTCTTATTTAAACCAAAGAATAATAGGAAGGATCAGTTTGTGCCTTCTTCTTATCATAGTACTTTCTAAGTTCATCAATAATGAACACACTACTACTAACAAAAAATAAGAAGATTAAATCACCAAGACTTAATCTTTCTGTCTTGAACACATTTTGGAAGAACGGTATATATATAGCACACATTTGACCCAATAATGAAAGACCAACAGCTGCATTGAACATCTTGTTGGTCAAAAACCCAACTTCAAATATGGATTTCGTAGAATGTCTACAAGCTAACGCGTTAAACATATCAAAGAAGACGAAACAAGTAAAAGTCATAGTGGTATCTCTTGCAGTGACTTGACCATCTTCGGTCATTTCTTTAACAAAAACGTAAATGGTACCAACGATAATACAAGCAGCGGTACCGATTAATCTTCTTAAAACCTGTTTAGTTAAAATTTTATCGGTTCTTCTTCTTGGAGGTTTCTTCATAACTTCGTGGTCGACAGGTTCAACACCTAAGGATTGTGCTGGTGGACCATCCATAAGGATATTAATCCATAAGATTTGCATGGCGTTCAAAGGATTTGGTAACTTGAAAAGAGTAGCTAGAGCGACTAAAGATAAAGCGGCGACAGATGTGGACAATTGGAAAGTTAAGAAATTTTGAATATTGTTGAAAATACCCTTACCTTCTTCGATGGCAGTTAAGATAGTACTGAAATCATCATCAGTTAGGACCATATCAGAGGCTTCCTTGGCAACATCAGTACCCATCTTACCCATTGAAACACCAATATCTGCTAATTTCAAAGCTGGGGCATCGTTAACACCATCACCTGTCATAGCAACAACTTCACCTCTTTGTCTTAGAGCTCTGACAATGTTCAGTTTATGTTCAGGTGTAGCACGAGCAAAGACAGAAACGTGATCAATAACATTAGCTAATTGCTCATCGGACATTTCATTCAACTTTTCACCATTTAAGACAGATAATTTTGGATCGATAACTGGAATACCAATTTGTCTAGCAATATTGACAGCAGTATTTTCAGAATCACCAGTAATCATGATAACGTGGACACCACCTTGTAATAATTGTTCGATAGCTGGTTTCACAGTAGGACGAGGTGGATCACTCATACCAATCAAACCTGTAAATGTCAATTCTTTAACCATATCTTCAGTCAATTTTTCAACTGGTTCTGAATCCTTCATTTGAATCTTGGCAAATGCTAAAGTACGTAAACCTTCGGATGCTAAAGTATTAGCACAATCAGTAATGGTGGCCATTTGAGCATTAGTTAATTTTTCAACCTTACCCTTTTCATTTAAAAATGTAGTTGATTCATCAAGAATCCTTTCAAATGCACCTTTGACATATAATACATGGTTACCATCTTGTTCAATAATCTCACTAACCATGAATTTTCTCTTTGAATTGAACGGAATTTCGTGTACTTTCTTAATATTTGGTCTATTGTCTTCCAGATCGAATTGTGATAATTGTTCCAAAAGGGCAATATCGGTTGGGTTACCTAGATATTTACCATGTTCTTGAGAGAAGGAAGCGTTGTTACAAATGTTAGAAATGGCTAAGGTAGCTCTAACATCATCAGTTAAATAATTCTTGTATGAAACACCCTTGTTTTTTTGTAAATCTAGAACATTGTTTTTGTTAGTCATACTACCTAAACACCAAATCTTACAAACTGTCATGTGGTTAGAAGTTAAAGTACCTGTCTTATCTGAACAAATAACGTTGACTGAACCTAGTGTTTCGACACTTGGTAATCTTCTAACAATTGCTTTTCTCTTAGCCATTCTTAAGACACCAAGAGCTAATGTAACAGTGACAATAATTGGTAAACCTTCTGGGATAGCTGCGACAGCTAAGGAAACAGAGATTTGGAACATTTCTAACCAAGATCTACCCTGAATTATACCAATTAAACAAATAAAACCAATGACAATGAAACTGAATAGAGATAAATCCTTACCTAATTTATCCATTGCTAATTGTAATGGAGTCTTTGGTTTTTCAATACTACTCATCATTTCGAAAACTGCACCGAAAGTAGTGTTAGTACTTGTACCAACAACAATACCTTTACCATGACCTTCCTTAACTAAAGTACCCATATAAGCGATATTTGTTCTATCAGATAATGGAACAATTCCACTTGCGTCGTAATTATAACTTTCTTTATTAATTGCTGTAGTAACTTTATGTACTGGTTCATTTTCACCGGTTAAATTACTTTCGTCAATGGATAAATCAAAAGCTTCAATGATCCTTAAATCTGCAGGAATTCTATCACCGATTCTAAAACAAACCAAATCACCTGGAACTAAAACAGAAGCTAATACATGAGCTTCTTGACCACCTCTAACTAAATGGCACTCTGCAGGTACTAATTTATTTAATGCTTCTAAAGATTTTTCGGATCTATATTCTTGAACAAAACCAACTGAAACAACAATGACAATGGCAAGAGTAATACTTACTGCATCGTCCAAGTTACCCATAATAGCAGAAACCACAGCTGAACCAATCAGAAGTAAAATCAATCTATCTTCGACGAAATTAGATAAGAATTTCTTCCAAAGAGATTCGTCATCCTCTACGGAGATTTCATTTGGACCATATTCTTTTCTTCTATGGTCTGCTTCATCTGCAGAAGAAAGACCTGTCTTGGAATTGGTGTTTAATTTATCGATTGTTTCCTCTACAGAAACTGTACAGTATTCTAATGATGGAGTAGCTTTGGATAAGATTTCCTTTGTAGATAATAGGATAGATTCATCATTACCATCCAGGTTTCCACCTTCTTGCTTCTCCTTCTCGTTATAATACCCTTCAAATGGGTTCGCGCTCATTTGTGACGGTTAATATAATTATAATTTGAAATATTGATATTTATTGTGTAGTAAATATGAAATTCTTCGAACTTTATATCGATGATTGTTTCTTACACCACAGTTTATCTATCTAAAATGTAATCTAACTTTTATCAAAAACAGAACACGCCTTAATTTCAATGGAAAAACAGTCAAACTTCCAGTCTTAATCAAAGAAAATTCACTATACTAAATCAGATTCTTCTTATTTTGTAATATTCGTTGTAGATCCACTACAAAATTATACACAATATCACTTTATTTTCTCGACTCTTCTTCAATAAGAATAAGTTTCAGGTATTGTTTTTAATTACTTTATTTATTATATAATTGTAATTTTTCACTTCAAATTTCGATCTTCCTTCAAAACTTCACCCTGTTTGTACGTCAGTTACCGTTACCTATCGTTGTATCAAATTTTCTTCTTCTCGCTGTTGTTTTTTTTCGCATCCCAGTTTCCTGTTCGTACGGGACATTGTCTGTTTGTGTCCCATAAAAAATCCGTTGCGGTGTCCAAACGGTTCATAAGAGAACGGATTATCTTCTGGGGAACGCGATTCTATGAATAGAAGAAAGCTAGCAGGAAGACGCGTTTGGGAAATTGGGTATGTTGTTTCAACAACTCGATGCAATCAGTCAGCTATAATAGCGTAATATTGATAAAAATATGATAATTTGTAATTTATATTTATTTGTTAAAGGAGTAGTAGTAGTGTACAATTTACTATCCATATAGAATAGTATATGTGATATATGATATACTTATAAATATATGTCTATATAAAAGTTTTCTTGGTATTCTTTCCTTCGACCTCTGTAGAAAGATGTGATAAAGAAAAGAATAATGATATGAAAGAAAATGCTTGTTGTTTTGAGTGAAAGAAAAAAAGGGTGTATTTTTTGGCATTAATGGATTGGGTTTATTATTTTGGATCAACGTTATAACGTAATCTGATACCCATGGCAGTAAGTTCTGAATCTAAGTATTTCAATACGAATGGAATACCAACAGTTGTAGTATCGTTACCACCGACAAATTTATTACCTTGACCATCTTCCCATATTTGAGAATCGTCAATAAATATAGATTCTTCACCTTCATGTTTAGCTAACATCTTCTTAGCATCATCAAATGTAACAGCACAACGACGACAACATACTGTTGACATTGTACCTATTCTTGGAACACTTTGTTGTGTAGTCAAGATAGAACCACACTCACGACATACTGAAGTTTGTGTGTAATCTGAGGAATTCAATAGACGATCTTGTAATAAGAATGATGTACCATGACCAATCAAGGCATCTCTTTCCATTTCACCAACACGAATACCACCATGTCTCTTTCTACCTTTAACCGGTTGCATAGTTAAACTGTTAACTGGACCAGTAGAACGAACTTGGAACTTATCGTTAACCATATGACGTAATCTTTGATAGTAAACAACACCAATATAGATATCAACTCTTAATTCTTCACCAGTAGCACCTGAGTACATTGGTTCGTTACCGTGATAATTATAACCAGCTTGTCTCAATTGTTCACCGAAGTAATCAGCTGGGGTATCTTCTTCATTAAACATCCATGGAGTAGCATCTTGAGCAATACCATGTAATGCACCAGCTTTACCAGCTAGAGATTCAACGAACATACCAATAGTCATACGAGATGGGAACGCATGGGGATTAATGATAACATCTGGTTGCATACCACTTTCAGAGAATGGCATATCAATGGTTGGCCATTTACGCGAACAGACACCCTTTTGACCATGTCTCGATGAGAATTTATCACCAATTTGTGGAGTTCTTCTAATTCTATATTTAATACTGATAGTTTGTAATTCTTGGAATTTATTAGATTCGTCACCAATTAAATTAACTTCTTCAATGTAACCTGGTTCAGATGAGTGATATGTCTTAATCTTAGTCTTATTTAAAGTATCATCGAAGTAAGCACAAATTGGATCACCTTCTTCTAAGTAAGTACCAATGTGTGGTAAACCATCATCATCTAATTTATCTAACCATTCCTTTGGCCATTCATCATCACCAAAACCGAAATGTTGAGTAATTGGATCACCACGATTACGGTTCATTGATAAATCAACCTTTTCGACCTTGTACATAGAACCATAAGCGAAACCTCTTTCATCAGCAGATTTATTGATAATCATCGCATCATCCATATCGTAACCAGTGTAAGAAATAACCGCAACAACAGCATTAGTACCATTAGGGAAATTATCCATACCATAATCATCGTACAAGTTAGCTTTAACAATTGGAGTTTGACCACCTTGTAATCTATACAATTTATTATCAGAACGGTTAACTAAAGCAACACCTGGAGTACCCATAGTTTGCTTACCCATTTGACATTGATACATATTTCTTGGAGATTGATTGAAATCAGAATATGGAGTCAAATTAGCTAAGATGGATAAAATGTTAGTTGGACTAAATTCAACATGAGAATGAACATTATTTTCAATTTCTTGTGGTGTAACAGCAATATTCATGTAAACTTGTTCGAATGGACCAACAATATCTTCCTTGTCTAATGGTAAGTAACGAACTGGACGCATCATTCTTGAGTGACCACCGAATAAGTATAGACCTGGGTATTGACCCTTTGTGGATGGTGGAACATAACCGATTTCCATATCTAATGGTAAACCTGGAGTCTTACCTTCGACCTTCAAATATCTTATAGTATCAGCAATGATTCTACCTTGTTCATGAGAAGTCCAACCGATAATCTTACCATCGATTTGAACACAACATAGGGATGGACCAGCAGCAAAAGTATGAGAAGCTGGAGAAACACCTAATGAATATAATAGAGCTGGAACAGCACTTAAATCAGTCTGGGTAGTAGAGATACGACACTTGTGGGCAAAATGGTTTAACAAACCACATGGAGAACCATCCGGAGTATGGACAGGACATAAGAAACCCCAAGATTCTGGTAATAATTTTCTAACTGTAGTAGTCTTTAATTGAGCGAAGAAAGAACCTCTATGCACCATTCTGAAATGAGAAATGAAACGGTAGAAATTAATCTTTTCAGCAACAACGGTATAACCGGAGACTTGTTGTAAATCTAAACCAGATTGTGATACTAAATTACCTGTAGATAAGAAATATTGTAATTTAGAACCGATATTTTCATTGATTCTCATTAATACTCTGGACATATATTTACGATCCTTGAAATTAATAGCCATACCACGATTAATATCTGTTCTAATTTGTTGTTGAATACCTTGTAAATATTCATCAATTTTTTCCTTAATGATCATACCATATAAGAAACCACCTAATAAAACTTCTTGATGTTGAGTAGCATCTGGATTATCTGGGGCACATTCACCAGCGACTAAGGAGTATAATTTTCTAATCATGAATAATAACATCTTAGATTTATCTTCGTTACCATCTTGACCTAAATGAACAAGAACAATACGGTTTAAAACTTCTTGACCAACTTCATAATCAGATTTATCTGGAGAAGCTTGGAAAACGAAACGGAATTTATCACCTAAGTATTGTAAGACTTGAGTACGGTTGTGAAGAGTTGGGTATTGTTTCTTGAAACCACGTAATAATAATTCTAAACGATCAGTTAAGAAAGAGTTGGAAACATCGGAACCGACAATTTCATCGAAAATTTCTCTATCACTAGTATCACATAGAGCCTTTAAGATCATAACAACTGGAATTAAATATTCATTTTTTCTCCAAGAGAATCTGAAAGTAACTTGACCATCATTTAAATAATGTAAAACATTAGTTTGAGAAGTTTGATCAGGTCTAACAGATCTCATTTGAATACCATATTGAGTATAAGAAGTACCTCTGTTAGTGAAACTTGGTCTAATGATAGCCATTGGATGATTTCTACGTTGAACAATCAACATTCTGATTAATTTTTCAATACCATTAATAATGAAATAACCACCCATTTCATCGGATTCTTCTTTATATTTAACTAAATCGTAAGGTGATAAATTATTTAAATGACATCTATTCGATTGTAACATAACTGGTAAACCACCACAATCTCTAACTTCTGTATAAGTTTCTTCACCGTCATTTACAGACCATTTCAATTTTAATAATAATTTACCTTTGTAAGAAGAAAGTCTTTGTCTAGCTTCAGTTGGGAAAACTTTTCTTTCAACAGCAGCTGAAACACCATCATTTGACATTGGTTTAGTAATGGAGACTTGTTCAACACTAACAGATAATTTATTACCTAAATATTTATCATTAATATGATCTGGGTCATTAGATTCAGGTTTACCATCAAAGATAATTTTTTCACCAATATCCTTAACACCTAAATTTAATAAACCACCACCTGGACCTTCTGTCAATGCATTAAAGGAACCGACATGAGGTGCGACTGCTTCTGCTAATAATGGGAAAGCAGATTTATCCTTTGGAGGATTAATAAATCTATTTTCTCTTTCTAATGTACGAAAATCAGCGGTTCTAGCACCTGAAGGCACTTTAATTAGCTTACCCATCTTGTGAGAGATTTCTTCTTATTTTCTTTCTTAGTGTGTTGGAAATACTAATAAGAAATAACAATTGAAGTTAAGTTTAATTAATATTAAATAAAATGGTATCTTTATTAAAGATAAGCTCGAGATGAGATGAGATGAGCTGAGCAAAATCAATAGTAATTTTTTGTTTTTGCTCTTTACAGATGATGAGTTAAAGAAAAAAATTTTCTTCGGGAAAAAAAATTTTTCAGTCTTTTTGGTTGCCCGTAACGGAAACACGGATGTTAAAAAGGAGAATTATCTTCCGTTCCGTTCCTTTATTGATATAAATCTCAAAATATTTCAAATTTAATTTATTTATGATAACATATTGATTAGATATCGATATGAAAATGATTTACAGTACTTGTATATAAGTATATGTCAGAGAAAATAGACAGAAGAAGAAGAAAAAAAAATTATACTTTGTTATAGATTTGAGTTGATAGATTAAATATAATGTATAAATCTTACATAAATAGATTATGTTAAAAGGAAAGAATAAATTGAATATGATAAGGGAGAAAAAAATGAATATTAATGAATGATTTCTTTTTGGGGTTAGAATTGATAGATATGTGAATTTCACTTTGTTTTATACCATTATTTATTTTTGATTTAAGATTTCTTTTAGACCAGTATTTTCTGGATTATTCTTTAACCTTAGAGTCTCATCAGTAGTTAATTTTTTATAAGTGAAAAAACAACCAGAACCTAAAGCAACACAAACTGCTAATACTAATGGAGTTAATTCAACTGGGATCTTTGTACCAGCGGACTTGTTCTGTAATTAAAATAAGAAAAACATAGTTTTGTAAATTCGATATCAGGGGTGGTATATCAAAATCAAAATTTGTAAAGAAATTGTTAGTAAAATGGCTAATATGTCTTGTAAGTTGATAAATACCAAAAATTATATCTGTTAACATACGGCTGTATTAAGTAGTACTCTAGTTGGTAACATTATTATAGTAAATTATTTGTATATGAATATGTGTATGTGCTTGTTTAATTATTTTTATAATAGTTATTCTATCAAAGAGTAATCGATTATAAATATTTATGTTCGAAGTAAATCAGAAGAGACACGGTTAAGCTAAAAGAAATAAATTAATCAAGAAATGTAAAAAGAAAGTGTTTAAAAAAAATAATAAATTGACGCAAATTGACTCAATAATTTAATAAGTTAATAAATAACAACTAATTTATATAACGTTTATTATTTATATATAAAATATCAACAACATCCCTTGTTCATGAGTTTCTTAACAAGTTAATTCCGGGAACAAAAGAATATATTATGTTATTATGTAGGAATGGATATTTCGGAATCAAGATGTCAGAAATTTCGTGAGTTATTGTTTCACGATTTACTGTGGTAATTAACCAAATTGAAACTGGCTGTCCCATCGTCTGTAACGTAACTTTGGTGTTCATTTGCCGGGCCACGTTATGTTATCCTGTAAGTTCTTGCAGTGGATTTAGTGGGAAAGGGAGAACAATTATCCCTTGTGGGATAAAAAGGACCAATTAAATCAGAGGAAATGTTGGTAATTTGTCGGGCAGTAAAAACCTCGCATAGATCAGAAAAAGTACCTGTATTAGGGTTAACCCAGCTTTTACATCAACCCTTAGGGTATTTACGTAGGGTTAAGATCAATCATACATGTATATCAAACTGTAACAAAATATCATAATTAAATAATATTTTAAGTGTTAGGATAGATTCTTGTTATGTGACAATGTTGCTACTCTATGGTGAGACCAATTTCTGAAAAATGTGGACTCATTTATGTACTCGCTATTTTTTGTTTACTTGGACCTCTCAGTTTGGATGATACCGGTTAATCACCAAAACAATAAAAATATATTAATTCAGTAATATGAGAAAAATTATTAAAGATATTCTTGATATGATAATCTTTTATCTCCCATAAATAACCCATTTCATGCGTAAATCATTAAACTATAAGTTTTATTTACATAATGGGTATATATCCTTAAAATTATATAAAGTCTTAACCTTTTGTATATCTGTTAAAGGTATAATATTATACCGCAAATACTGTTATTGAATAAAAAATGCGTATGGTTTGATTGAAAAGTTCATAGGAATGATGTAAATATTGCTTAATATGATAGATGTAATGAATATTATTGGAACAGTTGTTCTTAGGTGTACACATGTACGGTGATATCTTGTACAATTTTACAGGACAACTCACTTATATGGCTTTAATTACATCACAGACCACTTCGTAAACTAACCAACTAACTGCAGTAGATGGAACCACTTTGAACAAATTAGCTGTTAATCCTTTGTAATAACCTTTAAAACCTTCATTCTTACCAATAGTCTTTAATGCATCGTAGACACCCGTATAATGGAAACCTAATTCATTATTACCCATTGTTAAAATTTGGAATCTTCTTCTCAATAAATCAAATGGATATGTCATAGTCTGAGCAATACCACCACTTACTGCACCTATACTTAATTTCAATAAATTATCTTTCCAGTATCTTTCTTTAGTACCATCAGAAGGTGGTATAAATTCTTTCAATTGTTCATAAACTGCAAAATTTAATGCAACATAAGGTACAACACATAATGAGGTTGGCCAAACGCCACGATATAAACCAACAATTTTACCTTCTTCATGATAAACTCTCTTTAGTAAATGCCATATCCCTGGTGGTTTGCTCATATTATTAGCTTTGCCATGTTTCAATTTTTGTAAATTCGCAGTTTGAATAGACAATCTAGTTCTTACTAAATCCAATGGATAAGTAGCAATTACACTACAACCACCACATAACCCACCACTAAATAATCTTTGCCAGTTATTCAATTGTTCTTTCCCTAAAGAACCATCAACATGAAAGAAATGTTTCTTAGAATATTCATAAACAACAAATTGTACAGCACTATATGGGAATATCCTTAAACAGTTTACACCATTACCACGAAATAATCCTTTGACTCCTTCTTCCTGATATACTTGTTTAATAGCTGGAAATATACCATTATTATATGCATTGGTAGTATGGTTCTGTACTTGTAATAAAATTTTCACTCTTTCAAATGGCGAGACTACAGTTCTCGAGACTGCACCTGCTATACCACCGGCAATGAATGCCATATTCGATTCTTGTTTGATAATAGTCTCTATTGAGTTTGCCATCTTACTCTATGTATTGCTTTAGATATGATTGGTTGATGGGATGAAATAATGATATAGTTATAGAATAACAATAAAATATATTATGAAATGACCGTGATTCACTTACAAATTTTCCAACAGTACCCTTCTGTAATATTGCTATACTTTATGAATTGGTACGATCTTTATTATAAGATTTGTCAATGGTGTTTTAGTCATGTTGTTTAGATTTACTGTAGTCACTAAGAACAATCATAATTGATAAACAATTTCTCGGCTTATTAGACAGTCATGCCGATCTCGCCTTTCTTTTTCCCCGCTAGTAATTTGATTTATTTCATTGTCGCATCGCTCGGTCGCTCTTCGGGAAAAAGAATAAATGGAAAAGAGAGATCTCTTTGAACAATTTCTCGATGAGCTGGTTGTTGTTTTTTGATTTTGTACAGAAACTAGAGCAATTTACATCAGAACATGGTCTATTAGGAAAGAAATAATAAAATTAAATTAGAAGATGTAATGTTTATAAAAGTTTTTGTTCTTCTCATTAACAACAATTGGTTTTACAAGAATTAGATAGTGCAATCTTCAACTGATGCGCGATGTGGTTTCATTACAAATACAAGTAGCCTTTAATACGGTCAACCACGGCTCCAAATTTCGATTATTTACTAAATATATATATGATCTCAATATATAGTACAATTGAAGCTAGTAGATCAGGCTAAGACTGAGCATCCAACTTACTCAGTTATGTGTATGTAAGTTCTGATACCCCAAGTACAAAAAACATCTAAATTAACTTCACATAACCTTAAAGAAAGTATATGTTTCAGAATAATTGTCCCTGCGGCCCTATTAATTTGACCTTCCCCGTTGACAATTAATACTGTCAATAATTTCTAACAATGCCAAATCACTGAAAAATATATTTTTTTCAAGACAGCTTGGCGGGTCTAATTTTTCTCGGCAAGTAGATCTGTGTTCCAGAGAGGAAATTTTTCCTGTGGACAGCTCTGCAACCGATGTTTCAAAGTTTTCCACGGCTTCGCATGATTGTTAGCTCTCTGATCCTTTAACTTTCTATTTCAAAAGGATTGCTGCAAAACACACAATTTTTATTTGAGACCGTTTCTCTTAGGAAGGTGTCTCTTTTCTTTTTCAAATGTCGTCATTTCAAAGCTTCTAATAATCTTTGTAGCAATGACGCCATGTTTTAACTAATCTGGACAAAACTTTCTAAACTCTTGGGTTTCTTGTAATGTACTAGAAAAAGAAAAGATCTTCTCCTTGTTAAATATTTGTTACCTATTTGTTGGAAATAAAATAATACGCTGGTTACGTAATTATTATGATTTTTGATAATAACTAAGATTACAAGCTAGCAATAAAATAATCAACATTCACTGATGGTTGAAGATTATAATCACGACATTACATATTAAATTATTAGGTAATAATTGTCAACTATCAAATTATCAAAATACTACATAATTATGTTTTGAAAAGTGGCAAATAATTTTATATAGAAATAGCAAAATTCAGGATTCAAAATTATAATCCAGAATTAATTTTCATTTATATTATTTTATATTCTATATAATAAGAGAACAAGACGAAATACAGTCTACTCACTCATATAATAAAATAACAATTTAAATGAACAGCAATACTTTAAATAATCAATGCTGTTATTTTATCATAGGATCTTTGATAATTTTGTAACAGACTTAAACCATAAAAATGAGGGTCTCTCTCACAGACACGTGTGTTTCATTTACACTATCCTTATCGTAGAACATTACTTCCTCAACTTTTTGAGGGTTCCATATATTCAGCAATTGAATAACAATACTAAATACAGCTCATTAAGTTTCCATGGAATTGTGTCTATTACTCTTTAAAAAAGGTCCAATAACTTCAAACAGTAAATACTAACAAAATTAACCGTAATCATAACATTGTTACCACTAAGAAGGAATATTCATTGTTACTAATCCGATATAATGAAAGATAATCAATGTTGTAAATCCTTGCCTGCTGAACGTACCCCACTTGATCTGTCTTACGACCAGTAATTCCAAATAATGGAAACCCGTTAAAAAGACAATGTGAAAGTACCTTAATGCATCATTTATGAAGACGGTGGAAATCTTACCATCGTCATTTATGTGCACTATATCGGTACTTATCAATCATCAAAGACTCAACGGATAAAACGGATGCCAATAATGCCCTCAAATAAAATAACATTGAAAAACTGAACCGATAGATTCCTTTTCCGTTGACAGGTTCCGTGTATTCAAAGTTCCTTAACGCTATTAAAATAGCTGTACCGTTGAGATAATATCTTTACCCACTTGTCTGTATTTTATTATGGGGATCGACAATCCATATAATGAACTAGTATTCCATTAAAAAACAGTACAAATTATCAACAAATTTTGATTTTTCATGTAACGGATACAGGGATGTTACGGGTTGGGGTCAGCGGGTTGGATTATGGAGATTTTTGTTCCAAATTTTAGGTTTAGAGGGAGGGTTGAAAAATTCGAATGCTGGGTTTGGGTTGGGTTTGGGTTGGGTTAGGTTTCGGATTTGGTAACCAGGCTCAAGCAAAAAAATTGTAATTTTTTTTTTATAAAATTTTACTTCAATGAAGTATTTTATTTAATCCTCAGCAATTGTGTGTATTTAGCTATTTTCTTTATTTTATAAGTTATTGACCATCCAACTGTCATCAGTACAATCTATTGAGTATCATTTCATGCCAATGATTATCTGTATTCTGAAAAAAAATACCACAGAACTTCTACGGAGCAACCAAAATTTCCAGGACTCGCTGTAGAAGAGGGTTTTGTTGGGTAGGGTTACATCAATTCATAATGGGTTGGGTCAAAAGTTCCAAAGGCGGGTTGGGTTTGTGTTAAAACGGCCAAAAAGCAGGGTGGGTTGGAAAATATTTTAACCCGTAACATCCCTGTGGGTGCCATTCAAGTTAAAAAAAAAAAAAGAGAGAGAATTAATTATTTTGTCGATTAAAAAACTAACGTACAAGGAACAATGGCGTATTTTCACTTATTAAGGAACAATCAATAAAAAAAAGTTTGAGGAGGGGGTAGACGAAGATCAAACAATAGCATTTATCTCTTTCAGAATAGCAAGAAAAAAATAATAATATTAGAGTTATGCACATAATACTCTGCTATTGG
Source organism: Kazachstania sp. M6911 (assembly GCA_037040125.1). Classification (NCBI taxonomy): domain Eukaryota; kingdom Fungi; phylum Ascomycota; class Saccharomycetes; order Saccharomycetales; family Saccharomycetaceae; genus Kazachstania; species Kazachstania sp. M6911. The sequence continues at coordinate 21,448 of JAXQGP010000149.1, forward strand.
TATTCAAGTATAGAGAATTAGATTTACTTCAGAATTTTCTCAGTAGAAAAGTTTGATATTTGTGTTTCTTTCCTTTTTTCTAAGGGCAAAAGCATAGAAAATAATTGAAGCACAAAACTGAAATTCGTAAGAAAGTATTGTAAAGAGAATATTAACAAAAGACAGTAAAACAAAGTAGTAAGTGTAAGGACAAAAAATATGTTTGCCAAGTTTAGCAGGCATTTAGAAATAATTTTTTTGAAAGACCCAAATAAAAAGAAATAATCGCAATGGAAACATCATCATGTTTCATTTTCATTAATTTTCATACAGCCATTTGTTGAAGGAATAAATAATTTACGTAGAAACCTCAACAAATTTATAACACGTTTTCTTCGCACCTGGTGTCACTTCAATGGTTTATGCGTATGTTTAACTACTAATCATTAATCAAAATCAGATATGTTTTATGCAAACATTTACTGGCTTTTCTTTCTTCCCCTTCTTTCTGTCCATTCTCTCTATTTTTCAAATGGACAGTAAATCTGGGTAGAAATAATATGAAAGGAACAATTAAACTTTAATGGGATAAAGTTTAATTGAAAAGGATATACTGCATAATAGTCTCCGCCATTTTTGCTTAAGCAATTCCGGTGATCTTTAATTCCTCTGTCAAAAAATGTCATATATTAAAAATCCGTAGCCCGTATTAAATAAAATATGTAAAATGGAAAAGTATGTAGTATTAAAGAAGAAACGGAATATTAATTTTTTCAGATGATTGTATTTCTATTTGTTAGTAAATTTAATTTTACCTGTGCGATCTGTTAACAACGACATACATTCGCGTCTATTTTACCCTTTTGAGAGAAACCTACAGCAAAAAATGCGTTATAGAATTTGTATCAAAATATATATCACTTTTTCAAATAATTATTTATTTTGTACACCTGAATTTAAATTAAGTGAAAAAAAGGGTAAATAAATATATTCAAATAAGAATTATTGTACGTAGTAGACTTTTCAAATTAAACCATTTGAAAGTGATGTGTCGAAGTTGTTTTAAATATTCACATTTAACGACATTTCCTTTGATTCTCCAAAGTAAGTCCGCAAATCAAGATTGATTAGTTTCTTGTTTGAACAAATATTTAATATTGAAATCTAATAAGGGCAATAGTCAAATAGTTGTTCGAGATTTGTTTAAACTTAATACCGAATAAAATACTTTATTGTTCTTCTCTACAAAAAATAATATGAATAGATATTAACTAATACATAATATATTTTCTTTCATAATGTCACTTATATAAGATCAACATTTAATGCCGAACCAATCTCGGAAACACACAATACTCGACGAACTAATACAATATTGTTTTAGGCATCAATCAAAAACAAAAAAAGTGATGAGATGAGGCAATCATAAGCAGACAATTTAAACGAAGTACTTACTCCTTAAGGCATTGTTCAATCAAAAAATTAAAAACCATTTCTATTTTACTAGGATGTTTTATGTTATTGCGAGGGCAACCAAATAATTTGACTATTTTTTCTAAATTATTTTTAACCTGCAACAATTTCACTTGCTTAAATTAAACTTTTTTTTTTTAATTTATTTCGGTCTTCTTTGTATGCTTTGTTTGTACCGTATCTTACTTTCTCTACTGTCGCTTCTTTATAAAAAAAATTACAATAAGAATTGATTAGTAGAAAGAGAGAACCCATTGTATTAATTTCTGTTGTGAAATTCCTTCTGTAGTTTCAATTTTCCTACGGCCCATAAAATATCTGTTCCTCCGTCATTTACTGGATTTAGTATATGATCTTCCAATTTGCCTTTAAAGAAACTTAGATAAAGTAACTAAACTACTGTACACTTAATAAATTCAAGAATTAATTTACTGTCCTTGTGGTTTCTTTTTCTTGTTGACAACGTTTATTAACTCAAATGCGTTCAATTTAATTAAGCCAGACCCATCAATAATCGCTAGCTCAGTTTTTCTTTTTCTTTCTTTTCTTAGTCAAGATTCCCAAAGAAAACAAGACACTTTTTTTGCTATTTTGTTATCCAAGAAATAATTTACGTAATAGAAAAAAGTATTTTATTGTTTCTTATTGTAATTCAGTTGAAAAAGAAACAAATAGACAGAGAATATAGTTTACATATTACACACCATAAAAGCATGTAGATGTAGTCTAAAGGTACTTCAAAACATATCATTAACTTTATTATATTGTCGTCATCATTTTATTAACCAACAAAAAATAACACAGAAAGGAATTTTAACTATAGTTTTCCTTTCTCTATCTTGTTCGTCTCTATCTATGTCTTTATATCATAGATACGTATTTAACTTAGGTTATCAAATCTGATAATTATTTAATTCAATTTAATTGTTAAGTTATTAATATATAAACTGAAAGGTAAATCGGACTTCTTATATAATATCAAATATTAATTTCTTTTCTATCTTAAACTTCGACCCAATATTTGATATTATATCTAGTCTTACTACTTTTCAGTTTTTATTACTTGTTGCCCTTTATTCTCTTAAAAATTGATCTCCATAATCGATCAAAAAAATAGAAATTTTAAATTTTTAAAAAATTGAAAACTGGAAAGAAAGAAAGTTTTAGTTTTAATAAAAAAAAAAATAAAATAAAACTACAACAACTTATATTCACTTTCAATTATTATTATCATTATTATTATTATCATTATTATTATTATTATTATTATTATTATTATTATTATTCTTTTATATTATTTATTTTATTAAAATATAAAATATAATATAATTGACATCCAATTTAAAAAAAAGAACTAAAAATATTTAAATATATTTTTACATAAACTGTTAATCAAAAAAACAATTTATTCTTTTGAGGGAAAAAAAAACCAAAAAAAACCAAAAAAAACAGTTGTACCCTTTGTGTTTTATTATTTTATAATAAATTATTCATTTACATTAACTTATTTCTCGAAATAAAAATTTACTAAACTAATAAGTTTATTTTATTTTATTCAAATATCTCGTCTTTGGTTAAAAGCAAATAACAAGAAAGTGTAACATTTAACACTTTTTTTGCAATTAATTAATTTACAAAATAACATAAGTTCAAATAAAATAAATTAATTTAACTTTTTTTCTGCTAACATTCAATCTATTATAAATAGATAACAATTTTTTTAATATAAAAAAAAAATCAAATATGGAAGAATTATATTATTATATACCAAATAATTCTGGTACAACTAATGCTACTCAACATATGTCACATATACAACCACAACCACATCAACAATTACAACAAGTACAGCCACAATTAGTTGCTTATTATCCTTCAACAAATTATATAATTCCACAACAAGAATTACAACAACAACCTCAAAGAAATTCACAATCTCATCCTCAATTATATTCTTATCCTCAATCTCAAATAATGTATACAAACCAATTAGTTAATCCAAGGTATACAACTGTATATGGTCAAGTATTAACACAACAACCAAATATAACAACTAATTCAACTTCAAGAAATATTTATCAAGAGACACCAAATCAATTAAATATAACAAATAATCAAAATACTTTACCTATACAATTTAATAATGATATTAATGTCAGTCCAACATCAGTGACACAAACAAATTTATCAAATGTTAAATTACCACCTTTATCAAGTTTAGTGTCACAGATTAAATCAACAACACAATCATGTCCTGATATTTCTACTTTAGCTTCACAATCAACTTCTCCAATGACAACAAGAAATGTAAATAATATAAGAGGTTTTACATCTATATCTTCTGCATCAAGTACAAATAAAAATAATAATTCAACAAATAATCATAGAAATAGTATTCCTTATATATTAACATTTGCATCCAAGAATGAAGATAATCAAAATAATAGCAATAATAATATTCATTCAGTAACTAATCATAATCAATCAATACAAATACCAATTTCAAATTATCCAATAAGAGAAACAGCTTCACCAATTTATACAATATCATCAAAACAGAAAAATCAAAAGATTAATAAAATGTTAATAACAAATAGAAATTCAAATGAAAATTTAACAAATTTAATTAAAGGAAATAATGATATAACAATAATTGAACCAATTAAAATTAATAATACAAATATTCATGATATGAAATTACATTCAATAAATAATAACTTTAAAAACAATAATGGTAAAGTTCCATCACAACAAAGGAAACAATGTCCAATTTGTGGTAAAATTTGTTCAAGACCATCAACTTTAAAGACACATTTTTTAATTCATACAGGTGATAATCCATTTAAATGTTCTTGGGTTGGTTGTAAGAAAAGTTTTAATGTTAAAAGTAATATGTTAAGACATTTAAAATCACATCAGAGGAAATTAGAAAAATTAGCTAAGAAACAAGCAGATTTATTAAATAAAGAAAAATTAAAACAGTGTAATGAAAATAATAATAAAAATAATAAGAAAAAAAAATAATAATATTATAAAATACTTTCATATTCTGGTCATTGAATTTTTGTTACTGATAGAAATCTAAAAAACAAATAAACTGTAACAATTAATTGTTTTAATAATATCCTTAATAAATAAAATTACATAAATAAAGAAGGCAAATATATATTTCTTTGAATTGCTCTTATAGTATTATTGTTGTCCAATTTCAGATTTAGATATTTCAAATTTTTAATATCTTGATAATTTTTTTTTTTTGGTCTCTTTATACAAACGACACACTACCTAAGCCAAGTCGGCCAGCTACAATTTTTTTTTTCTCGAACTTCAATAATACAAAAAATTGCAACAGATGACAACCTCGAACTTCAATAATACAAAAATTACAAAAAAAAAGGAATGCAATTTCTTAAATGAATAATTTACACATTAATTAGAAAAAATCTTAAATATTTTACAAAAACCGAAATAAAACTTAGTGCTTCAGGAATAAAAAAAACATAGAACAATGGGGAAAAAAATTGTGATTTTAGTGTCAGTGTCATTAATTCTACTTTGAATGACAATAACTAGATAAAACTTTTATCCAAATAGTCATAAATAAAAATTATCAACTATTTATCAAAAGTTAAGATGCAACATAATGTATGAATTGTCTATATTAATTTCAGAAGAAACTAGTTTTGAGGCGGATGAAAAAAAAAGCGAACCATAAATATATAATATCGAATAAGAATTACGATAATATCATAAATATAATTCTTTTTATAACCCAATCTTTTAAAATAGAGAAAATAATCTAAGAATATGTTTCAATTAAAGTATCACGTAGATTACCAGAAATAGATTCCGGTTGAGCATCTTGTAAACGGAAAATACTTTCAATAACACTTAATTCTGGTGCGGTTGTATCTAAACCAGTAACAGCTAAATAATCATTAACGACCATACCAGCACCTACTACAGAAGAACCACGGTTAACAGTACCAGCAACTAATGGAACTTGTAATAAAGATGATAATTCTTCTTGATCTTGAATAGTAGTTTGCGGATGTACTAAACCACCTTGATTACTTAAAGAACAATATGAACCAACTAAAATATTACCGGAAATTGTTTGACGGAATACTTCAACACCTAAAACATCACTTATAAGTTCTTCAGTTTCTCTGTCAATATCTGGATGTACTAAAGCAACATAATCGTTACAACAGATAACATTACCTAAAGCAGATAATCTTTCTTCAACTCTTTGAATCTTAACAGAATCTGGTAAACTGTTTCTTAAATGTTGTAATTCTTGATCAGTAGTTTGAGTTGGAACTAATAAACCTCTACGGTTACCAGCAGTCATTCTACCGATGATACGAGTACCAGCAATTGTAGTATGAGCGATTGGAATGGAATCACCTAATTCAGCTTCAAAAGCAGAATAGAAATTTTCGGAACCACCAACAGCAACTAAACAGTAAGTGTTAGTTAACTTGGAAAAGACACCGATTTCATTGGAGTTTTCAAATTGAGTTCTAGTAGCCATGACGTTAAAATTATTCCTAAAAGCTGTTTCTATCGCTGACAAAATAAAGATACTTGTCTTCTTACTTTCTTTCTTTTCTCTTTTTAATTAAAAATAATCACAAATATGTTTTAAAAACTACTTCTTAATGAGCAGATGATGCGATTACTTGTTGTAATAAGGGAAAATTGGAGATATTACTTATCTTTAGATATGAATTATAATATATAAATATACAGAAACTCTCTTATATACATCTTTTCTTTATTCTTAAAATATGGATTGTCATCTGCCTACTCCTTGGTATCTGATCTTCCCTCCCAGTTTGCCACACTTCAAAACGAAGCTCATCGCAAAATTTTCCAGAAAAGCAAAAAAAAATTTTCCATTTGAGCGGAGATGAAAAATTTATGTGACGAATTTCCATCGCGATCAACGAACCCGGGTAACGTTTACGAGTTTTACTATGCTAAAATGAGATGACATAGTGGGAATATACTTATTAAACTGGTAAATTTGTTCTGGAATTTCAGTTAAATAGATCTCGATAATGTTGTTACATTTTTGGCGCTGTGTCAATGACTCACAATGGAATTACCTAGTGGTTTACACTCTCAAGACTCAACAGATGAATTAACCTCTTTTCAGAATCGTTACCCTTCTCAGTAATTTCACATACCATCCCTATAGGCCCCTTATCACAATCTGCACATATTAAATACTTGACACATTTTTTAACATTCCAAGTCTTATCTTCGTAGTTGATTTCATATGTATGATTAGCGGAACCGTCGGTAGTAGCATCCGAATCTTCAATCACTTCAGTAATATTGGAAGGAGGAATATCCTTAGAAACACCAATATTATCGAAATCCCAAACATCTCCAACAATCAAGAAGTCACTATTCTCTGGACTAGAAGCCGTGTCAGCAGTTCCCTTTCTCATTAGATGGAATGTTTCGATAGCATGGTGAGGTAAACTTATAACATTGGAATCATTGATAGTAATGATTTTACAACTGCATGTTTCGAAGGCACAACTTGCTTTAGACATTGATGATTTATATCGATTGTGTATAGCTGTCTTTCTTTTGCTTCCAAATCTGTCAGCCTTTGAAGTGTAGTTTGCACTGTGTTTACATGTCTTATATGTAGGCGAATATTTTTCAACACATATAAAGCGTCACTAAAATAACAAATCTCGACATCGAGACAGAAAATTTGTCATCTTTTTCTGAATCTTAGTTAAAAGTATGATCTGACATGAAACTTTCACTTTTCTATAATATTAAATGCATTTTTTTGATTGATTACATAAAAAAATTATTTTATATATCTCCCTATAAATTAAATGAGCCACAGAATTAATCTGTTTCGGCTGGTTCTGTAGTTTCTACCTTCTTGTGATCTTCTTTGTATTTTCTTCTTTTAGAACCTTCTATCATTTCTTGTTTACGTTCTCTCTTTAAACGATCAAGTTTTGGAACAGTACTAATTTGTTTTCTTTCATCTTTACCTTTACCTCTCTTTAATTGTTTCTTTTCCTTCTTTGTCAATTTAGAGATCTTTTCCATCCATTCAGCAACTTCAGCACCACTTTGTTTCATAACATTAATAATAGGTTTAACAGCCAAGGAATCTAATTCTGTGTATAGAGTAACAGCTCTACCAGAACGGCCACCTCTACCAGTTCTACCAATTCTATGAACATAAGCTTGAGCAGTTCTTGGAACATCATAATTAATGACAAGGTTAACACCTTTGAAATCAATACCACGAGCCAAAACATCAGTACAAATTAAACACCATAATTCACCAGACTTAAATCTTTCAATAATCTTAGCTCTTTGTGTAGGTGTTCTTTCTGCATGTATCACATCGACATTCATTCTATCATACATCAATTCATGATACAGAGCTTTTGCTCTAGTGATAGACTCTAAGAAAATTATTATAGGTGGTTTAAATTCACCTTCTTGAACCAATTGTCTAATCGCAATCAATTTACCTTCTTCGTTACCACAGTATATCAATTTTTGTTCAATATTTGCATTAGCGGCTTCCTTATGACCAATAATGATTCTGATTGGATCTAACATTATACTATTGGCAATTTCTTCAACACTAGATGGAATAGTAGCAGAAAACATAGATTTACGTAAGTTCCTTGTGTTACAAAGACCTAAGATGGCATCTGATTGTTCAATAAATGTCTTGTCAAATAATTTATCAGCTTCATCAAAGATAATATTCTTCAAATTTGATAGGTCTAGGGCCTCTGCTTTCATAACATCAATTAATCTTAATGGTGTAGAGATAATCAAATCATATTTTTTATCGTTTATAATCTTATTTTTCAATTTCATACTTAGAGATTTGGACAATAATGCAACTTGTAATGGTCTTTTCTTATCTAAAAAGATTCTATTTGATAATTTAATACATTCAATAAAAATTTGATTTGCTAATTCCTTAGTTGGGGATATTATTAAACCTTTTAAACCCAAAGTTTGTTTATCATTTATAATTTGTTGTAACAATGGGATTAAAAACGCCAATGTTTTACCAGAACCTGTTGGCGCACATGCTAATATATCACGATTCTTTAAAGTCATTGGAATGGATTCACATTGGATTGGAGTAGGTTCGGTGAAATGACTTTCTATTAAATTGTTTAATAATCTTTTATCGAAGGAAAATCTGGTAATAAGATCTTCAAATGAACCAATTGGTAGTGGAATATCTTCACCGGTAATATTACCCTTGTATGATTTACGTAATGCAGATGCTTCTTCTTTAGTCGTAATCTTAGGGTTATAAGCAATCTCATCAATATCCTTAGTTGATTCATCATCTTCATCCTTATTCTCTTTCTCATCATCATCATCTTGTTCTTCGGACTCCTTCTTTTTCAAATCATCGACTTTACGAACGATCTTCTTGTTACGGAAGAAATCAAGTTCTTTAGTCATTTGATGTTCTTCTCTTTCAGTAGGCTTGTCCTTAGTGGCATCACCTTTACTATAGTCAACGGAGTTTCCTTTACGGATACCATCACCCTTCTTGTTAATGGCAGCACCTCTTGTTAAAACTCTAAAAATATCCATATTTACGGTTCAATTTTTTTGAAATCTGGGTATCTTATATAACTCGTACTTGATAATTATCAATCTAATAAGAACCAATTAAACGTTGTCATGTACTCTTCTCCCATGCTCATCGTTATATAACACTAGAAAACTTGAAGTGAAAAATTTTTCTTATTTCACTTTCCGGAAATGGCATCAGAGAAAGCTCATCTCATCGCGCCCTCTGTACTCTGCTGAAATTTTGCACTAGACAACTGCGCAGGACGGAAACTTCAAGAGTATATTGAATATAAGTATAGTTTGTTATTGTATTGAATATATGATATTATGAATATATGTAATTTACATATGTATGTATGAAATATTGCCATATCGGCTATGAATAAATAAAACAAATTTTGAATAAAGTCTTGTAGGTTAATACAGTACGGAGTATCGTGACAGTATTACCGACCAGTTCCGATATGTTGTAGATAATCTTGGAATTTGTTATACACAGTATTGTCAAATTTGGAGAAATTATTATCTAAATCAATGAAAGTCTTTGCTACTTCACAACTCTTGTAGTAGTAATTTAAGTAATTGGAACTATATGGATCAACAGTTGGACCGTATAATTCCATTTGGGAATTATGTCCATTCTTCTTAGATTCCTTCTTTGCCTGTTGTGAGAATGCTGCTAACGAAGCCATAGTTGAGCCAACATCAGTGGCAGATCCATCTGAAGGCTTATTGTTACCTCCAAGATTAGGAACAGGAAATACGTTTTTGAATAATTCGTATGCGGCTAAAGTGAAACCAAATTGAGGTGAACTTCTCAATACTCTGGCACCACCACCTTTGAAGAAACTTCTGAAACTTTCCTCTTTTAATATAGTCTTAAATGCATGGAATATCCCTTCATATCTCGTTTCCCCAAGTTTTGGTTCAATTTGTAATCTTGTCTTTACGACATCAAACGGAGTTGTCAAATATGCCGCAGGCATACCAGCGATACCACCAGCCAATAATAATTCCCAGGTCTTTAGTCTGTTTCTCTTTGTTTTGTCGTTTGGATCAAATTGGAAAAGGTCTTTCTTTAAATGAGCATATGTTGGGAAATAGATCGCAGAGAATGGAACATCTCTCATTAGACATGCCGCGACACCTTTATAAAGACCAGATAAACCTAAGTTTCTGATGATATTCGTTGCTGTAATGTTAGCATTAGCTGCATATTCTGATTTGACTTGTAATCTAATCTTGACTATTTCAATTGGATTTGTGAATACAACTTGACACATACCTGCAGTCGCACCTGAAATGATTTCACTTGCAACAGATAATTGATTATGATTATCAACTAGTTTCTTTCTCATGAAATCATTAACTGTTAATTTGATTGCCTTTTCAGGAGCGACACCAATTAATTGAAATCCTAGACCTGAATACAGACCTCTAACACCTTCCAATTTAACCACTTTCAACAGACAGTCAATTGAATTCTTATATTTGGCATTAGATCTTTGAGCTTGCATCCTTGTCTTAATGAAATCAATCGGATAAACTACAGTGGCACCAATACAACCTGCGATAGAACCCAAACAAAAATTATAGATAGAATCAAATATTGGATAGAAATAATAGTTCACGTACAAAGATTTATTTCTCATGTTCTGTAACTCTAAGATATGAACAATATCATTAAGATAATTTGGATTAGTAATTTTCATAAAATCTTCAATGGTTAAATTACGATCTAGTAAATATTCATTTTGTTCACTGTTTGTATCGTAACCTGACCCAAAGATTTGTTGAAATAATGATTTTCTTTGAGCTGGAATATTCATATATTCTGAAATATCCTGACAGAATTCATTTGCTTGATCATTATAATTGTCGTTAAATAGTTCAATCTTAGTCTTTGGTATACCGTTCCTTCCATAAGTATATTCTGTCCTTATGAAATCATCAATATCTGAATCCTCATGATAATGTACAACAATATCATCTGATGTACCAGATGGCTGTATCAATTCAGAATTAGCTCCATCTGAGGTAATTTTCCTCTTGTGTAATTTTTTAGAATTTGCAATAATTTTGAACAATAAATCAATTTGTGCTGGAGAAAATTGTGTTAAATTATTAGCTTTATTATATTGAGTATTCAATAAATCCGCCATAGTTTCTTTATCGATGGTATATTCTCGTAGTTCATTAACTGTAAGACCATTACCACTAGCATGTTTTAATAATACTTGATTAATTAAATCGAAATTTTCAAATAAATATGTGACATCTCTGAATAAACTGTATGAGATATTTTGATCATCTTGTTTTCTTTGAAATTTTGAATTAGTTATACCATCTAGTGATTCAAAAATGTCTGATGGAACTCTATGAGAATATATGAACCTCAACAGACTTGTTAACTGACTCTTATTTATCGTAAGACATTTCTGTTTCGGATCTAATTTTGCTAATTGATTAAAACCTAATTTTAACCTGTCATTTTTCAAATCATTATGTAACATTGTCTCTATTGAATTTAAACTCAGAAATGCATATTGATTATCTATTGTAGAATTATTCAAACCGAATTTCTTAATATCGTCTGGAAACCCACCGTATGGGAAAGTTTCATAAAGTCTTAATACTGCTAATTTATTCCAATCCAATAAAAGGCCGTTCTCTTTCAAGAATTCATCATTAACAGAATCCTGTAATAAACGAATCGTTGTTTGAAATTGTTGCACATTTAATAATAAATCATTAAAATCTAAAAATTTATCACTATAATTAACAGGTTTCATACGATGATTATCAATCGATGTAGCATATTTCTCTGTTTCTCTTTTCAATTTCTGTACATCAAATTTTCTAAAGAATTCATATAATAGAATCAAATTATAATTATCACATTCCAAAATATTATTGAAATAGAACCAGTCATTTATCGTTAAGTAACCCTTATTGTGTTCATCGATAGCAAAGAAGATACAACCAAAGGTATTACTAGGTACGTGATTTAAGTTAAAAGAATGATCTGTTATCGTTGAATAAAGTCTCTGTGAATTAGTTATTAATTTAATGAAATCATTATATGTTAATACGAGTTCCCCTGTACCTCCAGTTTGTTCCGCTGCATATTTTTTAAAGATATCTAATTGTTGAAGTTTTTTCTTACTATTTGAATTAATTTGTTCCATAATTATTAATAGTTATATTTCGTATCATAAACGAATGTTGTTAATTTGTTTTGTTGTTATCTAAATGTATAGTTTATATGTTTCCTTGTTTTAAGGTAGTGGATATCTGAAATAGAATACTAAAATAAAAAGAGATAGTGAGCTTGTTTACTAATTAGTAATCTAAATATATCATAATATAGCGAATGTCTGCCCCATATATAAAACAACCAACTCCTCGAGGACTTATTTAATTTCAATAAGTGATAGTGCCTTTCATTTAGTATCTTACTTGACTAATTATCTGAAACTTTTCAACAGTTGCTGATGCGATCATCAGGAATTTCTTCTTAATTCCGGAGACAACTGATCCCAAGTTGAGTTACTTCTTCACCCTCTCTCGCTCTCTCTCACGCCCACTCACGCGCTCTTCTTGTTTGTCGCTAACGAACGGCGCACACAATACTACCGGTTATCCGAAACAACCGGAGGTAATCATTACTGAGAGTACTATGGACAATAAAGAATAACATAAAGTGAATCTACTTAAATGGGAACATAAATGTATCTTATTATATATTGTTCTATATTCATTATACGTCGTACATATTATAACAAGTATGTGAAGTCTTACCTAGAGATCTTTCTAAACAATTCTCCAATAAACGATTAAATTCTTTACCTAAATCCCAATAACTTGAAGAGAAAATTTCAATAATATGCATTAAGAAACCACACATATTTTGTTTATTTTGAATGGATGCAATTAGGTTGGCTTTTTGGAAAATTTCATTATGAAATGAAATAACATCTTGATCATTTGCAATGTATAATAATTTATACATTCTAATCAAATAATTATCAAAGGATTCAATTGGAATATATTTCTTCTTTAATTGTTGATTATATTCATGACGTAATGCAGTCTTTGGATCACTATCACTTGAAAAACTTGATGAGATACTACCACGAGGATTAACACCATTATCCCAAATATTGACTTCTGGTCCATATAATACAAAATTTAAACTCCAAATTAATAATGCAACTAAAGCTAATGTATTTGGTCTTGTCATGAAAATATCTGTATTTAAATCATAACTATGATCAACTGTAATTCTTGTTGGATCCTTTTCATCTACACGTATAAACATTTGAAATAAAAATTGATATGCATAAATTAAACTAACACCACCATTATATTTATCCTGTGCAAAATTTAAAATCTTTTGATAAACTGAATCAAATTCAGATTCACCAACTCTAACATTCATACGCCATGGAACACCAGCAAAGATATAATAATCATGATGAAAGATTCTTAAAATAATTTGTGACATATGATAAACAGGTAATTTACATTGTAATTCATTACGATTCCAATCACAAACATGTAAAATTGGTTCATTATCAAATTCATTATCTTCATCAATTGCATTATCTGGAGTCAAACATTTGTTACTTTCATTACAACTTTTTTGAATTTCACAAAGCCAATAATTAATTGCAAATGCCATAACTTCTCTCCATGTCATTGTCTTAGTTTCTTCTTCACCAATTCCTTTAATGAATGCACCAACACCAATTAATGGATCAAATGCTTCTTCTTGACATTGAAACATCATTGATAATATACCTGCTAATAAGATTTTTTTACCAAATATACTTTGATTACCATTATCAAATAACATACTCATTTCATTTTCATTACTCATACCATTAATTGAAGTATTAATAACTTCTTTATTATTTAATTTTTTCAAAACGTCTCTAATTAAACATTTTAAAGCCAATAAGAAAGTAATATTTTTATATTTTGAAGTTGATCCATCATCACCAAAAAAACCAAATTCTGATAATTTTTCAAATGATAAATCATAACTTGACCATAATTCATCAGGACAAGGTAAATCTAAATGAATTTGTTTAAAACTAATAAATAAATTCATATAACCGAAAATTACAGCATGTGTAACATCCATATAAAATGCGAAAAATGCAACCCTTTTCAAACTTTCAAATTCAACCCATCTTGTTATAACATTTTTAATTTTCTCCTCACTTAAGAAATCATCAAGATGTGTTCCATCATTATTATGACCACTACGTTTCTTGTCTCTTAATGGATGACCACCTAATGATGGTGTTCTTCTTAATAATTGAATTGTTGTACCATGATGTAAATATGATCTTTCATGAAGATATCTATTAGTACAAGCCTTTTCATAATTTTCTAACATTAGTAAAGATTGAATAATATATGTATGAGAAGGTGGTTGAAAATCAGGATGTGAAAAGATCATCCATCTTAATGGACCACAAATTGGATCTGATATGGTTTCTCTATATTTTGGACCTAAATAACCTGCGCCTGTCATAATTAATGATAAAATTAAGATATCAGGTTCATTGTTAACTTGAAATGAAGGTTTATGTAATAAACCATATTTTGGTTGAAAATTATCCCAAAATGATTTTAAAGTCATTTGTAATACACGTATTGGAATTGAACTAATATCTGGTATATGTTTAAATAAAATTTGACATTTTTCTTCAGATAATGCATATTTAGTTTTCGGATCAGAAGAAAATAATGAGGGAATTGATTTTAATGAAGATTTTAATTGTTCCTTGTATGAATCCATTACATCATCAATACGTGAATCAATATCGAATTTATTTGAATTTATTGGCGTACATGTGCTATTATTACTACTTGGTGAAGAAGTTTGTCTTCTCATTTCATTAATATTTGATTTTTGTTTCCTTAAATTATCAATTACATCTTCACCACGAGTATCAAAATATCTTAATTTAGCTTGTGGTATAACTTTTGTATTATCTTTAGTAATATCAATTGAAGAACTTCTACTTTGTGAATCATTAAATTTATTTTCTAAATTAATTCTTGAATAAAGTCCAGGTTCTGATGAATGTCTTGGTATATCAATCATTGATTGTGCAATACTTAACCCTGTTTTAATTCCTGGTATTGTATTTGTTGGAATATGTTGTAAATTTGTTGAACGTAAATTTCCATGTGGTATTTCTGTTATCGAATGTTTCCTATCTGGTATTGTTACATTAGTAGGCGAAACGTTATTACTTATACTTTCACCCACTATATTATTATTAGTTGTGTTGTTGTTATTATTATCAGTTGTGTCATTATTATTATTATTATTATTATTATTATTATTATTATTATTATTATTATTATTATTATTATGTGTTGCATTTGTTTGAGTTTCCTCATTAGTTGATGCAAAAGGGAATATAGATGAATTAATTTCTCTCATAAAATGTTGTAATGGATCAGGATTTAAATAATCTACAGAGAATAAATCTTGTGGAGTCATTGTATTTGTTGTATTAGTACCATTATTCATTTTATTAATAAATGGACTATTGATTTGACTATTCATCGGCATTTGTACTTGTTGTGGAGTTTGTTGTATTGAATTCATCATATTTCCTTGTTGTTGTTGTTGTCTATCCATCGGTATATTCATTGGCATTTGCATTTGTTGTGGAACATTCATTTGTTGTTGAGACATCTGTTGTTGTTGTTGTTGTTGAGCCATTTGTTGAGGTATAGTGGTAAATGGTTGATTCAAACCAGTGTTAGTTTGAATATTATTATTATTAAAGTTGTTGTTATTCAAATTATTTGAATCATTTAATTTATTGTGAGGTTCTGGTGCCCATAACCAATCAAAAATATTTGAAGATTGTCCTGACCCATTACCGAAAAATGAATTTGAACCAAAATTACTATCATTTAAATTTGTCATATTTAATAAACTTTTTGAGTTTAATTTATTATTATTATTAATATTACTACTTGTTGGATAATTCATACCATTGCTTGTAGTGGTAGTAGTATTATCAATATTTTTCAAACTTATTGGAACAGAAGATACTCTATCAATTTTATCAATTTTATTACCAATCTTATTATTTAATTTTTTAGTTAAATTATTTTTTTTTCTAATTTTATTCTTCGGCGTTACACCAATATCAGTTAATGAATTATCATCATTTAGATTAGTTTGTGTTGATTGCTGTTGTTGTACTCTTTTCTTTGATTGTCTTTTCTTAACAATTTTCTTATCTATACTCTTTTCATTAGCAGCAGACGTAGTATTATTATCCTTTGCATGTAATCTATTTTTCTGTTTAGTATGTCTCTTTTCATGTCTAACTAATAAATCTTTTCTAACAAAAGTTTTACCACAAATTAATTTTGTTTCAGGAAATAAATAATTACAAGTGAAAATTTCCTTTGGCCAATGATTTAATTTATGTCTACCTAAATGCTCTTGTCTTGAGAAACTTTTATTACAATCAGGATGTGGACATTCATAACGTTCATGATTCATTGTTGTATTATTATTATTATTATTATTATTTGGTTCTTTCTTTTCATACATCTTTGTTGAATTTTGTAAGATTACTCCCATCGCTAATAGCTCATTTAACTATATCTTGATAACTACTGTAACTATAACTATCTTCTATATTTATTTAGATGTAGATATATAATTAAGGGCCGTCACAGTCAAATAACAACAGAATAAAATAACACAAGATGAAATGAAGTGAAATAATGTAAATCAAGACCCTTTCACACTCTCTTTCAAAAACGAACAACAACAACGAGAGAGGAAACAGAAACACAACGATTACATTAAATTTCACTCAGTCATTCGCTCTGCCGCTGTCTCTGTCTGTAAGCCAGCGCGTTGTTTATTTTACGCAATACGTTACAATAACACAACACGCTCGGTGTGTGCAGTGTGCAGAGTGCAGTGTGCAGAGTGCAGTGTTCGAATCTGCCAATCAGATCAAATAGTGACAGTGGACATGTCTGTGTGTGTGTGTGTGTACATAGACAACTAGCTTATTGTATTCGATGTTCACTGTTGGATTGAGATCGATATATATTTATATAGAAGCGCGAAAGGGCAATGGGACCCGGTGGTTGTTATGTACTGCAACTATCACTCTTGCAAATTCACATACCTAACGCAACACCCTCATATTGACTCGATGTATTTACATAATATGTATCACCATCTTTATCTATTTGTGTCATATTAAATAATTGTTCACTATGAACAACTAACCACAGTAACAACGATTCTGTTTGACGTATAATTATTTGACAATTTTGCAATGACATTGTGGAATCACTAATTAAATCAGGTAATATACTTAGTAATCTTAATAAATGTATCGATCCATAAATATTACAATTTGTTAATGTTGGATATTGTTGTATTATTTGGGAATATTGTAATTTCTCTAATCGATATAATAGTAATTTGGATAAACATTCATTAAAATATAATTTAATACCAAGAAGATATTCTTCTAATAACGATTGTTCAACTAATGATAATACTCCATTCTCATTAGTATCCTTTTGATATTGTATTAATATATTGGTTATATTATTATCTTTATTCATTGGTAATTTACATATTTTCCTATCTTTAGTAACATTTTCCCAATCATCAACTAACACACTCTTAAGTTTCATTGGAATATGTAAAGCTATCTTTGGTAAACTTGAATTTATCGTATTTTGAAATTGTTGTGAAAATGTAGTTGCATTAGGATCTGATGTATTTATCTTAACTGATGTCTCTGTCATTTTACCACTACTAGGTTTCTTACTCACATTACTCTTAGTGACTTTATTATCCTGACGTTTCTTAGTTTCGGTACTTGTACTTGTACTTGCGGTTGTACTTATCTTAGATTTATGTTTTTTAGCATCCTGTTGTTGTTTTTTAGCATCCTGAATTAATTTCTTTCTTAATGCAACATTTTCATCATTATATTCTTTTATTCTATCATTATTAATCCATTCATCCCAAGTAGATTTCCAACCTTGATAATGAATATAAAAACAATCATCATCAATTAAATCCTTTGGTATATTCTTAATATCTTCATCATTTTTCAAATCATTATCTCCTACATGTTCATCACTATATTGAATTTTACGTAATTTACTATCCCATATACGTAATATTTTAGCCTCATATAACAACGGACCATGGAACGCTAGACATTTACCATTCAATTCCAACATTCTTGTTCAGTTGACTCTAACTTCATGCTCAATTCCAAAGTAGTTTATCTTGTATTGTTGCTTTGAAATATGACGCGAATTTCAATTTTTACTTACATGTTAACATTCGCTCCTCTCAAAATAAGGATTTTTAAAAAAAAAAATTAAAAAAAATTTAAAATATAGATAAAAGAACAAGCAATCAATCACAAGACAGTACCCATATCAACAACACAACGATACAATCAAACAATATGTCACATCGTCATCAACATATAGTAGGTATACATTACGCACTTGGTCCAAAGATTGGCGAGGGTTCATTCGGTGTAATTTTCGAAGGTGAAAATTTATTAAATAAGGATTCAAAGGAACCTGTAGCGATTAAATTTGAACCAAGGAATTCTGATGCACCACAACTAAGAGATGAGTTTCGTGCGTATAGGATATTGAATGATTGTTTAGGGATACCGCATGCGTATTATTATGGACAAGAGGGAATGCATAATGTACTTGTTATTGATTTATTAGGTCCATCATTGGAAGATTTATTTGAATGGTGTGGTAGGAAATTTAGTGTGAAGACTACTTGTTTGTTAGCTAGACAAATGATTCAAAGAGTTCGAAGTATTCATGAACATGATCTAATTTATAGAGATATTAAACCTGATAATTTTTTAGTTTCTGA